>CM040189.1:5499459-5519459 GCA_022606455.1 Callitettix versicolor | reverse complement strand
ACTAAGGCTCAATCATCCCAGTGGAGGCATTCTGGCTCGCCAAGACCGAAAAAGGCTCGACAAATGCGGTCGAATGTAAAGGTTATGCTCACTGTGTTCTTCGATATTAATGGCATAGTGCATCATGCATTCCTGCCACCAGGTGAAACGGTCAATAAGGAGTACTACAAGTTCAACGCCGTTTGCGTGAAGTAATCCGTAAAAAAGCCCGGATCTGTGGAAAAACAATTCATGGCTTTTGCACCACGATAATGCAGTAGCTCACACTTCATCGCTTGTTCGTGAATTTTTTGCTAAAAACAGTACTTTAACGATACGCCAGCCTCCTTATTCGCCAGACGTGGCTCCGTGTGACTTTTTCCTTTTTCCAAAAATAAAGAGAACCTTAAAGGGCCGTCGTTTTACAGCCGTAGATGACATTAAAAGCGCATCGCTGAAAGAACTAAAGGCTATCTCAAAGATCGAGTTTGAGAAGTGTTTCGAGGATTGGAAGAAGCGCTGGCACCAGTGCATAATCTCCAATGGGGACTATTTTGAAGGCGACAACATCAATGTAGAAGAATAAGTAAATATTTTGTTAAAAAAATTAAAATTCTCGTTCTTTCTGAACACACCTCGTATATTAAAAGTTTAAAAAACATCATTTTAACCGAAACATTTTAAATTATTGTTGTTAACGATATTTGTATCGATTTATTTTAAACGTTTGCGCGCAAAGCATGCCGGTCAGTCAATTCTATTGAATAAAGTCTAACACTGTATCTACAAAATGTTAACACCGTAATTTTAGGGCATTCTTGACATTTGTTTTTGAAAATTTGAGCTATTCTTTAAGAGTTCAATAGTTGCAACGTTTCTCGATAGTACCTTCTTCGATAGTACACGGTACGAATGTTTATTTTAGTACGGTGGCACTGGATAGAAAGCAATCATTAATATCCAGTGAGCCGCGCACACTGTAGGCTACTGTAGCCCAAACTTCGATAGTACCTTCTTCGATAGTACACGGTACGAATGTTTATTTTAGTACGGTGGCACTGGATAGAAAGCAATCATTAATATCCAGTGAGCCGCGCACACTGTAGGCTACTGTAGCCCAAACTCAATTTCTATCACACAATGAAACCAATTATTTTTCTCCCCCCTCCCATTGTAAAGGGCCGGTAAATTGCCTTCACATTTTAATTCATTCCAAGGAGGGAGGAATTAATAGAATTTGTAACGAGTTTTCAGATTGGCTAAACGATAAAGAAAAACCCGCCCGAGCTTTCCCTTCTTTTTTCCCTCCGCAATTTCATCACTATTGTTATGCAAGTTTATTCTGGTTTATTTTATGTAAATTCGGCGTTGTGTGTGCCGAGTAGGTGTCACAGAGCTTAGTGTTTGTATTGGTGGTGGTCTGTCGGAGGGTTGTTCACACCTCGATTTGAAAACGGTCTTGTGTCTGTGCGCCTATAGTGTTTAAACGATAGGTTAAAAATTTTGAGACTTGTTAGGTTTCAAAATTTTCAATTGTGAAAAATGGTAAACCAAACCGTAATAACTTGCTCACAAACCTTACTTGTGACGTAATACTTTTAAAATTCCGTTTGGACACAATATATCAATGTTGAAAGTTAAAAATGAATTAAATCATAAAATATGCCAGTGTAAAAAAAATTAAATAAATTTTTCATTTTTTTAAATCGAAAAATAACGACGTTGTGGGTTTTATTTTCGTTATTATTTCAAATTTTATTTGCCTACACTGATACGAGTCATGATTCCTCGTGTATGAGCAGAATTCGAACAAAATTGGTCAGTGTGGATAAATGCGGTCTCTTACATTTCCACTGTTACACATTTTTGTAAATTAGGAATACTCTAAAATGTTCCATACTGTTCTACAATTTCCCACAATATTAGAGAATGTTCCAGGATGTTAATACGATGAATCAGAGTGCCTAATTGGCCGATACTGTTCATAATGTCCTTGAATGTTCACTATTAAATTGCACTGTATCTATAATGTTTGTATCTATAATGTTGTTGCACTGTATCTATAATGCACGTACTCTATAATGTTCAACAATTTTTGTAGAATAATTTTCGAATAATGTTCCAAAATTCTATAGAATCTTCCAGAAGACTAGAAAATAATCTAGGACAATCCATAATATTTGAGAATGCTCTATAATGAACCATAATGTGTTAGAATTTTCCATAATTTTCGACAATGTTCTAGAATTTTCCAAAGTATTCTGTAATGTTCCAGAATGTTAGAGAATGTTGTAGAATATTCCAGGATGTTCGAAAATGTTCTAGGATGTCCCAGAACATTCTAAAGAGATTTCGAAGAGATTTCCTGTTCCGGTACGTTCGAGAATGCTTGATCAGTTTAACAATTAGAAATCAAATATTTTAAGAACATTTTCAGCTTAATCGCTCGATTGTGATGGTTTCCAAAAAATGTGTGGTCTGAGCAACTGTTTGCAGACGATGTTGGGAGATAGTACCTCGGCCTTTGACCGGGTCCTGGACTTCCTTCATCGTCTGAATTTTTTAAATAAAATTTAATTTATATATTTGTTATTACTTGTGTTATTTTATTTATTTATTTTATTTAAATAACTTTATCTCTGTTATGTTTATATATAGTTTTACGAATTTTTATTAAATTTTATTCATTATTCATTGTTATTTAGTTCTTAAGTATTCGTTATTGTAATATAGTTATACCTGTTATTTAAATTTTGTTTAATTTATTTTTTACTATTATAGTTTGTTGTTTTTTTCTTATTTAAGTAAATTTTGTTTATTTTTTTATACTTTCACTTTGCCTGACGGCGATGATAACCTTAACGGTTTTTCGCCGCAAAAAAACTCCCGATAACCGAGTTACGCAAAATAAAGAATAATTCAAATTAGTTGTAAATTTTTTTAAGAAAAAATATATTTTTGATATTTTATGGCAGTTAAGTTAGTCGTTATTTATTTAATTAATAAAAAACCACAGCGCTTCTAATTCTGTCGGGGTAGTACTTCTTGCTCTATAAAAATTGCAAAAAAAAACAAAAATAAACTCAATTTATTCTGAATATAAATCGGTATTTCTAACGTTTGTTTCCAGCCCCTTCTTTCTGTAGAGTAAAAGAAAACACATTAATTGTAAAAAAAAATTGCCCGACTTCATTGTCTTTACTTTCATTCAGATTTGTCAATAAAAAATAAGGTATTTCTAAAATGTTCATTATAAAATAAGGTATTTCTAAAATGTTCATTAAAAAATAAGGTATTTCTAAAATGTTCATTAAAAAATATGGTATTTCTAAAATGTTCATTAAAAATATGGTATTTCTAAAATGTTCAGTAAAAAATAAGGTATTTGTAAAATGTTCAGTAAAAAATAAGGTATTTGTAAAATGTTCATTAAAAAATAAAGTATTTCTAAAATGTTCATTAAAAATAAGGTATTTCTAAAATGTTCATTAAAAATAAGGTATTTCTAAAATGTTCATTAAAAATAAGGTATTTCTAAAATGTTCATTAAAAATAAGGTATTTCTAAAGTGTTCGTTAAAAAAAAGGTATTTCTAAAATGTTCAATAAAAAATAAGGTATTTCTAAAATGTTCATTAAAAAGTAAGGTATTTCTAAAATGTTCATTAAAAATAAGGTATTTCTAAAATGTTCATTAAAAATAAGGTATTTCTAAAATGTTCATTAAAAAATAAGGTATTTCTAAAATGTTCATTAAAAAGTAAGGTATTTCTAAAATGTTCATTAAAAAATAAGGTATTTCTAAAATGTTCATTAAAAATAAGGTATTTCTAAAATGTTCATTAAAAAATAAGGTATTTCTAAAATGTTCATTAAAAAATAAGGTATTTCTAAAATGTTCATTAAAAATGAGGTATTTCTAAAATGTTCATTAAAAAATAAGGTATTTCTAAAATGTTCATTAAAAAATAAGGTATTTCTAAAATTCTGAATTTTAAATTTCCCGTTGGTTTCATTTGCACTAATTCTTTTCAACTTTTAAACCACTAAATATTCAAATGAAAAGTAACATTGATAGAGTTCACTTAAATTGGTAAGCAGGTAAATTATAGATTTTCTCCAGCTGTATGCAGCCATGTTTAATGTTTGTAAAAGACAAAATATACAATTCGTTTAAATCAGCTTTGTAACAAGACATTCTTTTTTTTGTTTTTCTATTTTTAAAAAAGTAGTTCCACCTTATAATCTTAATTAACTGTCTCAAACTTCCTTTTTTTACGTTATTGTTTACACGAAATTTACAGAAACGAGCAACGCTAAACCAAACAATTGATTTTTTTACAAAGTAATGCACAAGTACTTTGCAAGTACAATGCAAAGTAAGTTGCACAAGTATCAATTAAATTCAATACTCGGTCAAAGTCTATTAATTGTGTCACTTAAAATATCGATATCGCAATTTTTTACAGAATCACTTTGTCACTTATTGAATTTGTCTAATCCAAACCGAGCTGGTGTAAACACGTTTAATTATAAAAGCAATAAATAATATTGACATTGATGGATAAAAGTGTATTTATTGTCAGCTGATAGGATGGTGCACGCTGTATTGTGTTCAGAGTGGTTTCCGTTTTAAGTTCAAGTGCAAATTCATTTTTCTCACGTAAAGTAATTACCGGACACGTCTAAACGGTAAGTTTCTTTTTTCATTATTGTAACATAGCCACCGGACCACATATTCAAATGATTAGGATTAGGATCTATTCTTCCCGTCAGTGGTCTATCCAGTCACCTCGTAAAGGCTACCGCGGTTTCGAAACTCTATCGTTTTATCTTCAGGCCGTGATACACAATGTTAAATCCCTCTGTCGAGGTCGTCACAAAGTCAAACAAAACATTAAAACATACATCACAAACACTGAGCACAATTATACGTTTAAAATATTCATCATGCAATTCGGCTTGGCCAAGCCACACACGCGACTCGTACGTCGTTACATTCCGGACTGCCTCGACAGAGGGATTTAACATTGTGTATCACGGCCTGAAGATGAAACTATAGAGTTTCGAAACCGCAGTAGCCATTATGAGGTGAGTTGATAGACCACTGACGGTAAGTTTCTTATTAATACTTACCTTTTTGATCTGATTCAATATTATTTACAAAACGTAATTATCATATTAATAGCAGACTATACAGCAGAGTTGTAATGACAACTTTTATTAAAACATTATCTTTATTTTATTAAATCCAGAAGTATTATTTCTTTAGAAGCCGAGGCGGTGGCCTAGTTGATAGCGTCCTGGGCTTTCACCCCGAGGACCCGGGTTCGATTCCCGGCGAGGGCTTGGCATTTTCATACGCTATAAATCATCCCATCGTCTGCATTAGCCCAAGTGTGCACAATAGTCGGACGTTAAACACAAAAAAAATCTTTAGAATTAAAAGTGTAGACTATATACCAATACGCTTAAAAATTCTTAATATGTTTTTTTAATTTTGTACAGATCATGTAAGATTTTTCAGAACTTTGCGTCACTTACGTTAAAATTAGTTAGATTAGATTAAATTATATTCTAGAGGAAGTGATTTGTTCAACCCCAGGCACTGCGATCAACTTACCTCTTAAAATACCTAGATCAGCAGATTGGTGCCCCTAATAAGTTCCAACAACCCACTGACTAGCTCATTCTGCTGATCCCTAGGGTCTTGGAAACCAAAAACCCCTAGCCTCCTACTAGCAAGAGCCTCACAATAATAAATTATGTGACCTGCAGTTTCCTCCTCCTTCATGCACAATCTGCACACGGTTTCTCCGTGGTACACCTATCCTGTTCATGTGCACCCTCAGACCACAGTGCCGTGTTATGAGCCTCATGATCCTCCTGAGTTGTGGTCCCAGGACATCTGCTGCCCCTTTGATTCCTCCCTGTTCAAATTAGTTACAGGGGAACTTGTCATTTGCCATTTTTTCGCATAGCTCATTCATTAATCCCCCCCCCCAAAAAGTCTGATTCCATCATAATAACCAGTATTAAAATATGCGTAATTATTAGCATTTTAAATTTCATTTGAACTCAAAAATGAACCTAAAGACGGTAAATTTTTTCAAACTAATAGATATTTTTATGTAATTTTATTGTGCTGATAAATTTATGAAACTGTGCTCCTCCCACATGAGCCAAGCAGCTAAATGCCGCCATAATGGATATTTTTGTAGTAAACTTTTGTACATTTCTTCGAGTAGGCTACAAGTTGCGAGAAAGTTGTTGGATGTTCTTGTATTATCGCTGGACTTTTTTATTTTAAACGCCGCCTCGGACCCGGGTTCGATTCCCGGCCAGGGCTTGACATTTTCATACGCTATAAATCATCCCATCGTCTGCATTAGCCCAAGTGTGCACAATAGTCGGACGTTAAACAAAAAAAAAATATTTTAAACGATAGGCCTATCGGGGTTTAATGTTTGTTGTACCAAACGAAACCGAGCCGATTCGTGAGAATATCGGTTACAAAAGTGACAAGTATCTGTGACAAGCAGATCCTTTGTGTTGGTACTTATCTGTGTACACTTCCTGCGTGCTGTACACTTCCTGCGTGCTTGTGCCTGTCCTGGAGATTAGGAATGTTAGGTTAGGTTAGGCCCGGCCGTGTTGACATAAGCTGAGAGATTCCGAGAAGTCACGAGAAGGGCGAGATCCGCCATTTTGTAAGGAAATATTTTATTTTTAGCACCTGCTTAGAGCGTTCACGATGTCAGGCGCACGGTAGAATAATTTAGTTTCGTGATGAATTAATTTATAAATCAATTACAAGCTAATTAATTATTATTTCTTTTTTTTGTTGTTTTAAGGCGAAAAGCACATTAAGGCTATTATCGCCTCCCTGAATGTAGGTGTGAGTGTAAAGTGTTAAAGTCATAAGTGTAGTGTTGTAAGTGTAAGCGTGTGTTAGACTCGGGTACCGCGAGGGACGTCTAAATCCTTTCAATAGGTGCAGCTAGTCTGCGCCCTCTGCTTTGTTAATTATTATTAATTAAATAATTATATACATAATGTTTCTGAATTATCGTCATGTCTGAATGACTGACGCAAATTATTTCTAGAATTTCTAAAAAGTTGAAAATAAACATTTAACTGTAGACAGTAATTGAATTTAAAACACATATTTTTTTAACAATTATCCGTACAAGCGTAAAGCATGCTAGTAGGTACATGTGCAGTTTGCTTCTTTCTTCCGCTTAAATATTGATTTTAAAGTACTGGCCTATTTATAATTTTCGACCAATGAGGGATAGGTAAATTCATATATATTTGTAGAATTCCCGTTTGATCTGTGTTCGATCACATAGTTCGCTTCACCCTCTCTGAGCTATGTAGGCCTACCGTCTGGGTTCCAAACTAGGCAACAAAAAAGACACTAGACTGAAATTGGCATTTACGAGGTGTGTTCAGAAAGTACCGGTGAAAACGTGGAAAAAGTGAAAGAAATGGTTATGAACAATCGCCGAATCACAATTAGAGAGGTCGCTGATGATGTCGGCATATCGATTGGATCATCATGACATTGTTTCCAATGTTTTGTGTATAAAACGCGTGGCAGCAAAATTCGTTCCAAAACTGTTGAAATTTGAACAAAAACAGCGGCGAATGGAAGTTGCTCAGGAGTCACTAAATGAAGTCAACGACGATGCAGAATTACTGAAACGTATTAAAATAGGTGGCGAAATATGGGTTTACGGATATGACGTCGAAACTAAGGCTCAATCATCCCAGTGGAGGCATTCTGGCTCGCCAAGACCGAAATGAATGTGAAGGTTATGCTCACTGTGTTCTTCGATATTAATGGCATAGTACATCATGAATTCCTGCCACCAGGTGAAACGGTCAATAAGGAGTACTACCTACAAGTTCAACGTCGATTGCATGAAGCAATCCGAAAAAAACGCCCGTATCTGTGGAAAAACAATTCATGGCTTTTGCACCACGATAATGCACCAGCTCACACTTCATCGCTTGTTCGTGAATTTTTGGCCAAAAACAGTACTGTAACGATGCCCCAGCCTCCATATTCGCCAAATACCAGACATGGTTCCGTGTGACTTTTTCCTGTTTCCAAAAATAAAGAGAACCTTAAAGGGCCGTCGTTTTACAGCCGTAGATGACATTAAAAGCGCATCGCTGAAAGAACTAAAGGCTATCTCAAAGATCGAGTTTGAGAAGTGTTTCGAGGATTTGAAGAAGGGTTGGCACAAGTGCATAATCTCCAATGGGGACTATTTTGAAGGCGACAACATCAATGTAGAAGAATAAATATTTTGTTAAAAAAATTAAAATTCTCGTTACTTTCTGAACACACCTCGTATAATCTCACAGATTTCCACTTTATTTTAGCATTAAGGCCCAACATGTTCGCGGCATATTCGCAACGTACCTATACAAACATAACTTCGCCAGTTGCATTGAAATCGGTGACGTCACCTCTTTAAAGCGATGATCACGTCAGATCGCGCATACGGTGCGTGTTGCAGATAATCCATAAAACGATAAACGTGTACAATCATGACAGCAGTGATTGAAAGCTGTTAAAAAAAATGGCAACCTATCCGCGTTTCTGAGGAGCCATATTGTGATAAGTTGTGCGACAAGTTGGGCACTTTTAAAACAAGCCCGCATCCGGAAATATACTTTTAATGAGAAAGTTTTGTGAACAATGTTGAGGATTTTAAAGGCCTAAAGTTTGTTTTGATATTAAGTGAATTAGTACAACATTCAAGGAAATTGCATTATCGATTCTGATATAGATAGCATAAGGATACAAATTATTTCGTACTTTCAGACATAATATGATTGAATTTGAATGCAAAGATAGGTTCTATGGTGTAAATTATGGTGGCCTAGTGGATAGCGTACTGGGCTTTCACCCCGAGGACCCGGGTTCGATTCCCGGCCAGGGCTTGGCATTTTCATACGCTATAAATCATCCCATCGTCTGCATTAGCCCAAGTGTGCACAATAGTTAGACGTTAAAAAAAAAAAAAAAAAAAAATATATATATATATATATATATTACTAATAATAGTAGATTTCAAAACTACAATATTATTTTAAAAGTTTCTTGCTATGTGTTCAAGTAATTGTGAAACACAGCTGTAACTGTTTCATAATTTGTCCTTCTCCACATAAAGGTTAACTAATTAGATTAAGTGACATCGTCACTTTGTTTTTTTCTGAAACCAAAGCAACAAGAAACTTTCATGTAGTACTCGTGTAGTGTTACCGAAAAAGAGGAAGAAAAAAGCAAAATTTCCGTTACTGAACCAAAAATAAAAATCATGTATCACATTTTTTCTCCATTTTATTTTTATTACTATAACTTGTTCGAAAACGCGACAAATTAACTTAGCTAGTTTTTAACAACATAACCTGAAACTTATTATAGCCAATCAGCTGTTCAATTAAATCAGCTGATAGTTACGAATTAATGTAAAACAACTGATCTTTTACTATCACGTATTTATAAAAATTAATTTAACTACTAATATATTTACATAGGTCAAACTTCTTCGTAGTGTAGTGGTTACCACGTGTGTATCAAGGTCCCTGATTTGATCCCGAGTGGAAATACAGACAATTTTTATTAAAATTAATTTAATATGAGACTTGTGACGCGCAAAATATACTGTTATATATCTATATAAATTTGGGCACTCGCGTCACGCAAAATCCAACATCATAAGCAGCCCTAAAACAGGATATTAATAATAAAAAATAGGCTTTCAGTGTCTTGATTTTCTCTGCGAGCGTGGTTGGCACACTGTACCTCATTGGCTCTTCCCGGAAATGGTCGTTGGTAGTGGGAAATTTTAGTTTTGAAAATTTTACATAAAGAAATAAAATTTGACAGTTTCATGCGAACCAGACTGTATCATTTGTTCTGTTCACCTGCACAACGGTTACCGAGTGCCCTGTGTTGAGTATTGGGCTTTGAACTGTGACAACACAAAGCCGAAGCTCGGCAACTGTTTTGCTTAACTTTCAGAAAGCATTAAAGATTCCATTACTTAATCAGCATCAAGCTACGCCGCCAGATTAGGTTAGGTTAGGTTAGGTGAGGTCCGTCTTTTGATCAGCCTAAGTGTTTTCCCAATACAATTACTGATGATTGAATGCGATATCCAATCCGATGTAAGGGGCCCACTGCCATTAAGCAAATTGCATACTTCCAATCTTCTTAAAAGCACTCTTTCTATGAATTATAAAAGACTTTCCCTTCAAATTCGCCATTTTATAGATTAAACTTTTCTCGTCTACGTCGCGACTTCGCTTCTTTAAAAAAAAATATTGTATCTTGTAATGTAATTAAGGCTCAATACTGTATAACCTTTGCCGTTATGTATACAGATTGTCTCATTGTTTAGGATGTGTAGCAATATTATAGGAAATAACTTTAAAATATCTGGTCTGGTCTTTTGAACCCCTTTGTGCATTAAAAAAATATTATGTTATTATATTTTGTATAAATTGTGTTCAAAAAGTAACGAGAATTTTTAAATTTCACGGGCTCCGAGAGTCCGATTGTCAAATATTTTTTTTTATTATGTTGGTATACATTCCCTTGAAGTATTATAAAACTTTCAGCTGTTTTCATTTCTGACTTTGTCTGTGACAGCCACTAAGGTTAGACGTGTTTTTATGAGATCGGCGATATTCGTTTGTTAAAAGAAATCGATCAAAGAATTTGTATCAAATTTTGTGTAACTAAGTGTGTGAAACGTTAACAAAGGTCTATGGTGAGTCTATGAGTAAAGCAAGAGTTTACGAGTGGTATAAGCGTTTCCAAGAAGGCCGTGAAAACGTTGAAGATGACGAACGTCCTGGACGCCCCAGCACATCAACAACCGATGAAAACGTGGAAAAAGTGAAAGAAATGGTTATGAACAATCGCCGAATCACAGTTAGAGAGGTCGTTGATGATGTTGGCATATCGATTGGATCATGTCATGACATTGTTTCCAATGTTTTGTGTATGAAACGCGTGGAAGCAAAATTCGTTCCAAAATTGTTGAATTTTGAACAAAAACAGCGGCGAATGGAAGTTGCTCAGGTGTCACGAAATGAAGTCAACGACGATGCAGACGAAACATGGGTTTACGGATATGACGTCGAAACTAAGCTCAATGATCCCAGTGGGGACATTCTGGCTCGTCAAGACCGAAAAAGGCTTCGGTCGAACGTGAAGGTTATGCTCATTCTGTTCTACGATATTAATGGCATAGTTCATCATGAATTCCTGCCACCAGGTGAAACGGTCAATAAGGAGTACTACCTACAAGTTCAACGCCGTTTGCGTGAAGCTATCCGAAAATAACGCCCGGATCTGTGGAAAAACAATTCATGGATTTTGCACCACGATAATGCACCAGCTCACACTTCATCGCTTGTTCGTGAATTTTTGGGCAAAAACAGTACTGTAACGATGCCCCAGCCTCCATATTCGCCAGATATGGCTCCGTGTGACTTTTGCCTGTTTCCAAAAATAAAGAGAACCTTAAAGGGCCGTCGTTTTACAGCCGTAGATGACATTAAAAGCGCATCGCTTAAAGAACTAAAGGCTTTATCAAAGATCGAGTTTGAGAAGTGTTTCGAGGATTGGAAGAAGCGCTGGCACAAGTGCATAATCTCCAATGGGGACTATTTTGAAGGCGACAACATCAATGTAGAAGAATAAATAAATATTTTGTTTAAGAAATTAAAATTCTCGTTACTTTCTGAACACACCTCGTACAGGTACTTATAAGTAAACAAAGAAAAACAAAATTTATATATATATATTTCAAAAGTTTAAACATATTGTTTGCAATACGGAAGGAGAATTTACAACGAGGATTACGAGTATGTTTGGCAAGAGTCGGGGCAAGACATTCAGTAGTAGCCTAGTTCCTTCTAGGCATGTAACAAGACATTCAGTAGTAGCCTAGTTTCTTGTAGGCCTGTAACAAGATATTCAGTAGTAGCCTAGTTCCTTCTAGGCCTGTAACAAGATATTCAGTAGTAGCCTAGTTCCTTCTAGGCCTGTAACAAGACATTCAGTAGTAGTCTAGTTCCTTCTAGGCCTGTAACAAGACATTCAGTAGTAGCCTAGTTCCTTCTAGGCCTGTAACAAGACATTCAGTAGTAGCCTAGTTCCTTCTAGGCCTGTAACAAGACATTCAGTAGTAGCCTAGTTACTTCTAGGCCTGTAACAAGACATTCAGTAGTAGCCTAGTTCCTTCTAGGCCTGTAACAAGACATTCAGTAGTAGTCTAGTTCCTTCTAGGCCTGTAACAAGACATTCAGTAGTAGTCTAGTTCCTTCTAGGCCTGTAACAAGACATTCAGTAGTAGCCTAGTTCCTTCTAGGCCTGCAACAAGACATTCAGTAGTAGCCTAGTTCCTTCTAGGCCTGTAACAAGACATTCAGTAGTAGTCTAGTTCCTTCTAGGCCTGTAACAAGACATTCAGTAGTAGCCTAGTTCCTTCTAGGCCTGTAACAAGACATTCAGTAGTAGTCTAGTTCCTTCTAGGCCTGCAACAAGACATTCAGTAGTAGCCTAGTTCCTTCTAGGCCTGTAACAAGACATTCAGTAGTAGCCTAGTTCCTTCTAGGCCTGTAACAAGACATTCAGTAGTAGCCTAGTTCCTTCTAGGCCTGTAACAAGACATTCAGTAGTAGCCTAGTTCCTTCTAGGCCTGTAACAAGACATTCAGTAGTAGCCTAGTTCCTTCTAGGCCAGTAACATTTTTCAGTTCATAAAACTGCTTTACAAAGTCTTTAATTCTGTTAAGAAGGTAATACTAACAGTTGAAGCATTTTTAGTCGATCGAAACACTTTCTCAAGTTTAAAGGTTAATATCCTTACACGAGAATAATCACAACTTTCTTGCTTGAGAGGAAATAAAGCAACACAAACCGCAAGGCCTCTACAGTTCATTAGACAATAAAGGGGGGATGGGATCGAACAAACCTCGTGTAATCACATACTTGAGGAAACGTAGACCAATTGAGGGAGGGTGGCAGAGGGTAGAATAGCGATGGTTACTTTAAACATACCCTCCCCTTCCTAACCAATCAAAACCTCGTTATATCGTGCCACGCAATTTTTTATCTCCTGGAACAGAGAGGCGCTTCAACGTGGTCACTGACTACTTCGCTGGCCAAAATTTCGTACTTTCAGACAAGCTGGAGTTTTAAAATGTGACTGGTAAATTCGACTGGATGACTGATACAGGTTAATTTTCGTAACAACTGAATCTGAAATTGATTAACGTCATGATCAAAATATGGACTGTCTACGTTTTTAGAAGAAACCGAGGCTTTATCCATTTCTGAAGATTATGAAATATTAAATTAATGTTTTTACAATTATATTTAATTTTAGAAACAAACACTTGATTAACCCTTCGTTGGGCGCGCCTAGGTGTATCACACAACCGGGCGCGCCGAGGCAATTTGGCCGCAATGCCTAATTCCGCTTTTGTACCCATGTAAACTAATTTTAAGTGGACACATTGCATTATTTTTTATTATACTTTGTTTCTAATTGATTTATTTTAATTTTCAGTTTTTTAATAGTTATATTTATTTAAAAAAGATTTAATATCTGAAACATAGACAATAGTTAATGAATACAAACACATGTCTGAAAAATGATTTCATTTTATAGAAGAAACATGACAAATATTACGGAATTCTTAGTTGTTTACAAACAAAAATTTAAAAATTAATATTTACAAATTTAATCTGAATCAACGTCTTTGCTTCAGCTTCTTGCAAACAGTTTGTGATAAGAAATTATATCGGTAATTATTAGCATTTTAAATTTCATTTGAACTCAAAAATGAACCTAAAGACGGTAAATTTTTTCAAACTAATAGATATTTTTATGTAATTTTATTGTGCTGATAAATTTACGAAACTGTGCTCCTCCCACATGAGCCAAGCAGCTAAATGCCGCCATAATGGATATTTTTGTAGTAAACTTTTGTACATTTCTTCGAGTAGGCTACAAGTTGCGAGAAAGTTGTTGGATGAAATGCTTCGTGAAAAAAAGCATCAAAATCAATTATAAAACGCTTGATTTTAACAAACGAAAATCGCCGAGCTCATAAAAACACGTCTAACCTTAGTGGCTGTCACAGACAAAGTCAACAATGAAAACAGCTGAAAGTTTTATCATACTTATACTGCTAAAGTTTAACTTCTCAAGATACGAGATGCAAGTTGAATATCAGTCAGTTGCCTATTTATCTTGTATTTTTACAATATAATTAGCTTATACGCATATCTAACGTCCGATTTTGTTGACATTAGGCCTTTTAAATAAAAGGTTCGATTTTTTTTATTTAAATATTGATGAGTTGCAACAGGAACAAAGCAAATTACATATTGTAAAATTATTCAGTTAGCAGCTGTCTTAAATAAAACGTACTATTTTCGTATTATAATTATTTTTGATATTTTACATTTTCTGTGTCAGTAGAAACACAATATGTTATTAAAAAAATCGTTAAAATTAAATAAAACGTTTTGCCCCTTCAATAGTACAATGGCAATCCGTTTTACACTGCTGTAGATTTAATCATCAGTTTCAAGGGAATCGGACTTTATAAATTAATTTACACGTTACTACTCCCTGATTGGCTAATACAAATTGACACTTTTAGACAGGCTACAACCTTTACAAATACTTAAAATATTTTGCCTCTTAAATGAACTGTTTACTTCCCAGTAGAGTTTTATGAAACCCTGATAACGAATCTTGTGTCATTCTTTATTACCTACTTTTCCATGCTTACTGATGAACAAAATCCCAAAGAAATAATATATTGATCGAGCATATGGCTAGCCTTACAAGGGAAACTACATGGTTTATCTGTTTTTTACTTTCTTACTGTGTTGTAAATTGTATGATGTTATATAACCGAAAATGTGATCCATTTCGCGGGCATTGTTGTCAAAGATTATAAATGAATGAATGATGAATTAGCAGTGTTGATGATAAATTATGAATGATAAATAAAAGAATTGAAGTTTGTCGAATGAATGACTGATAATTAGCAGTGGTGATGACGATGATAATTATGATGAATTATCATACACAAAACGATAAATAAATGAATGGATAAATGAAAGAATGGAAGATGTCAGATGGATGAATAATGAATTAGCAGTAATGATAATGATGAATGATGAATTAGCTGTGGTGATGACGATGATAATTACGATTATGAATTAAAGAACGATAAATGAATGAATGGATAAATGAAAGAATAGGCGTATGTCGGATGGATGAATAATGAATTAGCAGTGATGATAATAATGAATGATGAATTATTAGTGGTTATGACGTAGATAATTATAACGATTAATTAAGTACGATAAATGAAAGAATAGATAAATGAAAGAATGGACGTATGTCGGATGGATGAATAATGAATTAGCATGATGACTAGCATGATGATGAATGAAAATTAGAAATGAAGAATTAGTATGTGGATGGATGAATAATGAATGATAATTATGATGATGATGAATGAACGAAAATGAAAGTGATGATGATAATAATTATAACGACATGTCGGATGAATGATAAATGAAAGCAGTGATGATAATAATGAAAGATGAACTTATGTGGTGATGGATGAATAATGAATTAGCAGTGATAATAATGATGAATGATGAATTAGCAGTGGTGATGACCATGATAATTATGAAGATGAATTAAGAATGATAAATGAAAGAATCGATAAATTAAAGAATGAATGTATGTCGGATGGATGAATAATGAATTAGCAGTGATAATAATGATGAATGAAGAATTAGCAGTGGTGATGACGATGATAATTATGAAGATGAATTAAGAATGATAAATGAAAGAATCGATAAATGAAAGAATGAATGTATGTCGGATGGATGAATAATGAATTAGCAGTGATAATAATGATGAATGAAGAACTTGCAGTAGTGATGACGATGAAATTATGATTATGCATTAAGAATGATAAATGAAAGAATGGATTAATGAAAGATGAAAATATGTCGGATGGATGAATAATGAATTAGTAGTGATGATAATAATGAATGATGAACTTGCAGTGATGATAATGATGAATGATGAAGTAGCAGTGAGGATAATGATGAATGAAGAATTAGTAGTGGTGATGACGATGATAATTATGATGATGAATTAAGAACGATAAATGAAAGAATGGACGTATGTCGAATGGATGAATGATGAGTTAGCAGTGATGATGATGATGAATTATGAATGATACATTAAAGCATGGATAAATGAAAGAAAAAAAGTATGTCGAATGGATGAATGATCGAATAAAGGATGAATAAAGAAACTAATTTGCATTAAAATAAATAATGGTACAATAATATTGTCGGAAATATTCAAGAGTTAAAATTTCAATAGACACGATAAAAAACAAAACAAAATAGATTTGTCCATGTTACGTACTTTCAACTTATCAAAAACATTCTCAAATAAACGCGTGGACATTTCTCTAAAGTAAGATAATGTTTGATTAAATAGCTAATATAATTTATAAAACCGCCAATACATTCATTTACACTATTTTCTTCTCAACTTTCCTTCAAGCAGTCTTTCTTTTTTTTATAACTAAAAATGTAAAAGTACAGCAATTGTCATAATAAGGAGATCATTTTTGGGGTTTGATTTGGACCTGTAAGTTTCTTTTAAGTCAAACTTTGGCAAAGTTTTTTGAATAGTGAGTCTTCATACACGAATATTTCTCAAAATCTGTTTAATTGATTTCACGAACGTTTTGGATGCTATTATTGCTAACATTTAGGGCCTTTACAGAAAATTTTACTTTTCAGGCAGGGGCTGACATTTTTAATAAAAACATATTCCGCTTTTGTATTACGCATGCGCATTCTTTACACGTCATATTTCATTCTTCTGTACACGTCATATTTTTTAAATTAATTTTTACGTTGAAGACATGAAAACAAACAAACATTCTTACTAGTTGCATCCTTATGGCAGATTACCGTAAGGGTGACGCCAATACAGTGAGCGAATCAATTTCACGCCAAACTGAGCTTTGTGTACCCATCCAATTGGCTCTGTGCAGTCATTCCCGCTGAAACACTCTGTTCAATTGCTTTTCTTTTTATTTATTGATACTGAAAGCAATTTTCAACGTGTCCGTAAATTATTTACTCCAAACTTTGTCTTCTTGAATGTATTTAGAACAGTTTTACAGCGTCTCCCACCTAGACCGACGGAATAAATGGCGCCGGAATATTGGGAAAACTTCCTCACAGTTTGAAAAGACACAAAATTGATAATTCGAAATTAAAGAAGTCCGTTTGTATTTATCCGTCCTAGATGGGTAAGGTAGATAAGAATGCTGGAGGAAAGGATTTTAAAAACCTAGGCACTGCGATCAACCTAGTGCTTCCTCTTAAGTACTAGTACAGCAGATTAGTGCCCATAATGAGTTCCAGCAATCCACTGACTAGTTCATCCTCTGGAGGTCCTTAGAAGGAAACCAAAACCCTTATAGCAAGAGCCTCACAATCATAAATCATGTGTCCTGTATGTGTTTCTCCATGGTACATTCATACCCTATTAGACCACAATAGTTTGTGATGAACTCCAGGATTTATCTGAGTTGTGATCTGCCCAAAATGTCTGCTGCCACTGTAAGTCTTCCATGAGGAATTCTTAAGAGGGACTCGCTATGGGAATGCCCATGAAGAGTGTCCGATTTGCTTGTTGTTACTTGTTAATCAACCTGTTGATCGCAGATCCGGTCAGTGACAGAGAGAACCCTAAAACGGGCTCTGGTTCAATAAACTCAGTTGCAGATATCAGTTTGTCCAGTCGGTCTGCTTCCTTAGTAAACCTTCAACCCTGTATTTTTTTTTCTTTTTTTTTTTTTTTTTGTATTTAACGTCCGACTATTGTGCACACTTGTGCTAATGCAGACGATGGGATGATTTATAGCGTATGAAAATGCCAAGCCCTAGCCGGGAATCGAACCCGGGTCCTCGGGGTGAAAGCCTAGTACGCTATCAACTAGGCCACCGAGGTGGCTTCAAACCATTATGTCGGGGAACCCAGTGAAGAGTAACCTTGTTTCCCAGGAACAGAGCGTTGAGGTTCTTCTGACTCCCAGACCATCTTGGACTGAATTATTGGTTCTGCAATTCTTTGATTGCTACTTGACTACTGATATTAATATTAATACGAGTCTTCTTGAAGGTCGTTCCAAATTCTTCAAAACTCAGACATTAATGGCCATCATCTCGGTCTGGAATACTGTTGCATTCTGTCCCAGGGTAACAGTTCTCTTCGCCCTAAGTTTGAAGCAGTACACCCCAGCACCAGTGCCTGTTTGTCTTCAAGCCATCTGTATACCATGTCACGTCTCCAGAGTTTTCCAACTCAGGACCTTCCTTCTCAAATGTCATCTTGATATCAAAGGATCTAGAAACAATGTGACGTTTGACCATCTGGTCAATCCCCATCATTAAATCGTGTCTCTGATTTCTGTGATTCTAGCATGTCCCGAAGTTGAGTTGCCAGACACCTCATCCCTGCATTATGTTGTTTTACATGCCTCCTCAATGGCATATAGGACAATGGGGGGACCTCAGCATGATCGCCACAGCCGCCTTCGGTGTCGTGTTTATGTAGCCGGTTATGCACAGGATTAAATTTGACGGTTACTTGTCCTAAATTTAACACGTTGTTATTACACACTTCAAGTAAAATTCAAACTGAAATACGCATAACTGTAACATCAGATATGGGGGTAAATGTACCATTTTTGGCTTCTTAAATCAATATATACACCAAAATAACACTTTTTAACAAATGAGATCAAATTTATGTACAATTATAAATGAACAACCTTAACTGTAAACTACATAACAGATATTGTACTATATATATCTGTATATATATATATATATATATATATATATATATATATATATATATATGTGTGTACCATTTTTGGCTTCTTAAATCAATATATACACCAAAATAACTTTTTAACAAATGAGATCAAATTTATGTATAATAATAAATGAACAACCTTAACTGTAAACTACATAACAGATATTGTACTATATATATGTATATATATATATATATATATATATATATATATATATATATGTACCATTTTTGGCTTCTTAAATCAATATATACACCAAAATAACACTTTTTAACAAATGAGATCAAATTTATGTACAATAATAAATGAACAACCTTAACTGTAAACTACATAACAGATATGGGGGTAAATGTACACACAACAAATATATACACCAATATATATGTAAATATATACACCAAAATAACACTTTTTAACAAATGAGATCAAATTTATGTACAATAATAAATGAACAACCTTAACTGTAAACTACATAACAGATATGGGGGTAAATGTACCATTTTTGGCTTCTTAAATCAATATATACACCAAAATAACACTTTTTATCAAATGAGATCAAATTTATGTACAATAATAAATGAACAACCTTAACTGTAAACTACATAACAGATATGGGGGTAAATGTACCGTTTTTGGCTTCTTAAATCAATATATACACCAAAATAACACTTTTTGACAAATGAGATCAAATTTATGTACAATAATAAATGAACAACCTTAACTGTAAACTACATAACAGATATGGGGGTAAATGTACCATTTTTGGCTTCTTAAATCAATATATACACCAAAATAACACTTTTTAACAAATGAGATCAAATTTATGTACAATAATAAATGAACAACCTTAACTGTAAACTACATAACAGATATGGGGGTAAATGTACAATTTTTGGTTTCTTAAATCAATATATACACCAAAATAACACTTTTTAACAAATGAGATCAAATTTATGTACAATAATAAATGAACAACCTTAACTGTAAACTACATAACAGATATGGGGGTAAATGTACCGTTTTTGGCTTCTTAAATCAA
>CM040189.1:5414459-5489459 GCA_022606455.1 Callitettix versicolor | reverse complement strand
AAGTATGACTTTATATATTGACGTTTATACAATAACACAGTTTTCTATACATAACACAGTTTTCAAGTATGACTTTATATATTGACGTTTATACAATAACACAGTTTTCTATACATAACACAGTTTTCAAGTATGACTTTATGTATTGACGTTTATACAATAACACAGTTTTCTATACATAACACAGTTTTTAAGTATGACTATGTATTGACGTTTATACAATAACACAGTTTTCTATACATAACACAGTTTTCAAGTATGACTATGTATTGACGTTTATACAATAACACAGTTTTCTATACATAACACAGTTTTCAAGTATGACTTTATATATTGACGTTTATACAATAACACAGTTTTCTATACATAACACAGTTTTCAAGTATGACTTTATATATTGACGTTTATACAATAACACAGTTTTCTAAACATAACACATTTTTCAAGTATGACTATGTATTGACGTTTATACAATAACACAGTTTTCTATACATAACACAGTTTTCAAGTATGACTTTATGTATTGACGTTTATACAATAACACAGTTTTCTATACATAACACAGTTTTCAAGTATGACTATGTATTGACGTTTATACAATAACACAGTTTTCTATACATAACACAGTTTTCAAGTATGACTTTATATATTGACGTTTATACAATAACACAGTTTTCTATACATAACACAGTTTTCAAGTATGACTTTATGTATTGACGTTTATACAATAACACAGTTTTCTATACATAACACAGTTTTCAAGTATGACTATGTATTGACGTTTATACAATAACACAGTTTTCTATACATAACACAGTTTTCAAGTATGACTATGTATTGACGTTTATACAATAACACAGTTTTCTATACATAACACAGTTTTCAAGTATGACTTTATATATTGACGTTTATACAATAACACAGTTTTCTATACATAACACAGTTTTCAAGTATGACTTTATATATTGACGTTTATACAATAACACAGTTTTCTATACATAACACAGTTTTCAAGTATGACTATGTATTGACGTTTATACAATAACACAGTTTTCTATACATAACACAGTTTTCAAGTATGACTTTATGTATTGACGTTTATACAATAACACAGTTTTATATACATAACACAGTTTTCAAGTATGACTATGTATTGACGTTTATACAATAACACAGTTTTCTATACATAACACAGTTTTCAAGTATGACTATGTATTGACGTTTATACAATAACGCAGTTTTCTATACATAACACAGTTTTCAAGTATGACTTTATATATTGACGTTTATACAATAACACAGTTTTCTATACATAACACAGTTTTCAAGTATGACTATGTATTGACGTTTATACAATAACACAGTTTTCTATACATAACACAGTTTTCAATTATGACTTTATATATTGACGTTTATACAATAACACAGTTTTCTATACATAACACAGTTTTCAAGTATGACTTTATGTATTGACGTTTATAGAATAACACAGTTTTCTATACATAACACAGTTTTCAAGTATGACTATGTATTGACGTTTATACAATAACACAGTTTTCTATACATAACACAGTTTTCAAGTATGACTTTATATATTGACGTTTATACAATAACACAGTTTTCTATACATAACACAGTTTTCAAGTATGACTATGTATTGACGTTTATACAATAACACAGTTTTCTATACATAACACAGTTTTCAAGTATGACTTTATATATTGACGTTTATACAATAACACAGTTTTCTATACATAACACAGTTTTCAAGTATGACTTTATATATTGACGTTTATACAATAACACAGTTTTCTATACATAACACAGTTTTCAAGTATGACTTTATATATTGACGTTTATACAATAACACAGTTTTCTATACATAACACAGTTTTCAAGTATGACTATGTATTGACGTTTATACAATAACACAGTTTTCTATACATAACACAGTTTTCAAGTATGACTTTATATTTTGACGTTTATACAATAACACAGTTTTCTATACATAACACAGCTTTCAAGTATGACTATGTATTGACGTTTATACAATAACACAGTTTTCTATACATAACACAGTTTTCAAGTATGACTTTATATTTTGACGTTTATACAATAACACAGTTTTCTATACATAACACAGTTTTCAAGTATGACTATGTATTGACGTTTATACAATAACACAGTTTTCTATACATAACACAGTTTTCAAGTATGACTTTATTTATTGACGTTTATACAATAACACAGTTTTCTATACATAACACAGTTTTCAAGTATGACTTTATATATTGACGTTTATACAATAACACAGTTTTCTATACATAACACAGTTTTCAAGTATGACTTTATGTATTGACGTTTATACAATAACACAGTTTTCTATACATAACACAGTTTTCAAGTATGACTTTATATATTGACGTTTATACAATAACACAGTTTTCTATACATAACACAGTTTTCAAGTATGACTTTATGTATTGACGTTTATACAATAACACAGTTTTCTATACATAACACAGTTTTCAAGTATGACTTTATATATTGACGTTTATACAATAACACAGTTTTCTATACATAACACAGTTTTCAAGTATGACTTTATGTATTGACGTTTATACAATAACACAGTTTTCTATACATAACACAGTTTTCAAGTATGACTTTATATATTGACGTTTATACAATAACACAGTTTTCTATACATAACACAGTTTTCAAGTATGACTTTATGTATTGACGTTTATACAATAACACAGTTTTCTATACATAACACAGTTTTCAAGTATGACTTTATGTATTGACGTTTATAAATAAATACAGTTTTCAACTATGACTTTTATATGTTGACGTTTATAAATAACACATTTTTCAAGTATGGCTTTAATATATTGACGTTTATAAATAAACACAGTTTTCAAGTATGACTTTTATATATTGACGTTTATACATAAACACAGTTTTTAGGTATGACTTTATATATTGAGGTTTATAAATAAACACAGTTTTAGGTATGGTCCTTATAAATTGAGGTTTTTAAATAAACACGGTTTTCAAGTATGAGTTTTATATATTGACGTTTATAAATAAACACAGTTTTCAAGTATGACTTTATATATTGACGTTTATAAATAAACACAGTTTTCAAGTATGACTTTATATATTGACGTTTATAAATAAACACAGTTTTAGGTATGACTTTATACATTGACGTTTATAAATAAACACAGTTTTCAAGTATGACTTTATATATTGACGTTTATAAATAAACACAGTTTTCAAGTATGACTTTATATATTGACGTTTATAAATAAACACAGTTTTCAAGTATGACTTTATATATTGACGTTTATAAATAAACACAGTTTTCAAGTATGACTTTATATATTGACGTTTATACATAAACACAGTTTACAAGTATGACTTTTATATATTGACGTTTATAAATAAACACAGTTTTCAAGTAAGACTTTTACATATTGACGTTTATACATAAACACAGTTTTCAAGTATGACTTTTATATATTGACGTTTATAAATAAACACAGTTTTAGGTATGACTTTGTATATTGACGTTTATAAATAAACACAGTTTTTAGGTATGACTTTATATATTGACGTTTATAAATAAACAAAGTTTTAGGCATGACTTTATATATTGACGTTTATACATAAACACAATTTTCAAGTATGACTTTAATATATTGACTTTTATAAATAAACACAGTTTTCAAGTATGACTTTAATATATTGACGTTTATAAATAAACACAGTTTTTAGGTATGACTTTGTATATTGACGTTTATAAATAAACACAGTTTTTAGGTATTTCTTTATATATTGACGTTTATAAATAAACACAGTTTTAGGCATGACTTTATATATTGACGTTTATAAATAAACACAGTTTTAGGTATGACTTTGTATATTGACGTTTATATATAAACACAGTTTTTAGGTATGACTTTATATATTGACGTTTATAAATAAACACAGTTTTAGGTATGACTTTGTATATTGACGTTTATAAATAAACACAGTTTTTAGGTATGACTTTATATATTGACGTTTATAAATAAACACAGTTTTAGGCATGACTTTATATATTGACGTTTATAAATAAACACAGTTTTAGGTATGACTTTGTATATTGACGTTTATAAATAAACACAGTTTTTAGGTATGACTTTATATATTGACGTTTATAAATAAACACAGTTTTAGGCATGACTTTATATATTGACGTTTATAAATAAACACAGTTTTAGGCATGACTTTGTATATTGACGTTTATAAATAAACACAGTTTTAGGTATGACTTTGTATATTGACGTTTATAAATAAACACAGTTTTTAGGTATGACTTTGTATATTGACGTTTATAAATAAACACAGTTTTTAGGTATGACTTTATATATTGACGTTTATAAATAAACACAGTTTTAGGCATGACTTTATATATTGACGTTTATAAATAAACACAGTTTTAGGTATGACTTTGTATATTGACGTTTATAAATAAACACAGTTTTTAGGTATGACTTTGTATATTGACGTTTATAAATAAACACAGTTTTTAGGTATGACTTTATATATTGACGTTTATAAATAAACACAGTTTTAGGCATGACTTTATATATTGACGTTTATAAATAAACACAGTTTTAGGTATGACTTTGTATATTGACGTTTATAAATAAACACAGTTTTTAGGTATGACTTTATATATTGACGTTTATAAATAAACACAGTTTTAGGTATGACTTTGTATATTGACGTTTATAAATAAACACAGTTTTTAGGTATGACTTTATATATTGACGTTTATAAGTAAACAGAGTTTTCAAGTATTACTTTTATATATTGACGTTTATACATAAACACAATTTTCAAGTATGACTTTTATAAATAAACACAGTTTTAATCCACTAAAGAGCTTTATTACCCACTACAAGTTTCAACCTCTACAAGTTACTGACAAGTGATTACTTCCAACTGATAAGTGATGTACACTGGGAATATAGCCTATCACTTATCAATTAGTAAAGGTTGAAAGCGATAGTGAGCAAGCCTAATGCTCTATAGTGGATTAAAACTGTATTTATAAACCTCAATATATTCGACTTCCGATTAGTTAAAGCTTCAAATTTCAAAATATCTCAATATATAGCTAAAATCTGAACAGATTTTTTCGGGATGGCACACGTACACATTTGTATATTTAAGGTTACAGTGGAATTAAATTTGATGAACACACACCCCGTTATATTCGTTCTCATAATAGAGTGTTCTATAAAAGTAATAACCTTGGTACTTAGCTGGCGTGATGTAAGATAATTTTCAAAAAGTAAACATCTTTATCGTGTAATTCTTTAAGTCAAATTTTACCAAAAATAATCCGTGCTGATCAGTAATTTAAAATTTTAAATCAGATTTAAAATACGAATTACTTTGAACGTCGACTGCTGTCAATTTCATTTTCATATTTTAAAAATACGAAAATAAATAAATAAATAAAAAGTAAAATAAATTCCAATTCTTTTTATATTCTTCTTCTTTTCTGCTAGGATTATTATCACTGTGTTTAGTATAATGATCTGCCTTCCCTAGCTTCGTCAATTCTATTTTCGTTGACGCGTTTCGGAGAACCTCCATCTTCAAAAACTATATCTATACTGGTCACCAATATTATGGCCCGTCCTATTTATAATTTTCTATCTCCACCTCGTACCCCTCCTCTATTCAACACGTGTACATTAAACCTGACGTGCTCGCTTCTGATTGACTTTTCAAAATCATACGTTTTCGCTCGCTTCTGATTGGCTCCTTCAAACTTTCTCTTCAACGGTCGTCCCTCCTGTTATTTTTTTCAAAAATTGATAAAGCTAAAGAGATAAAAACAAAAAAATTTTAAACAACTGCTAAATAAACGATCTGGAATCAGGATTGGCGCTCATTTCAAGGTCCCGGGTCTGACTTACCATCATGGTTGCTCCAGTAGCTCAAAAAATGATTTTGGTTGTTAACTACAAAACCCTAAAGAATTTCCTTTTCAACACTGTAAAGTTAACACGAACCCTGCTTGAAGAGAAGAGAAGTGGCGCTAATTCAGAGAGTTGTAGAAGTCAGGAAGTAAGGTCCCAAGAGGCGTCCCAGAGGTCCTAGGCACTACGCACTAACAAACTGCAATTACCTGTTTGGTTGCCCGCATCCCCCCCCCACCCTGCGTCTGCCACTGGGATAATGCCTCCTCGATAACGTCAAAGACATCTTATGTTCTTATCTATCAGTCATTTCAACTTAAATCGAAGAATGTTAACATATATTTTCTTTATATAAAACTTTTAAAAAAATTATCATTTCAAAATGATAGTGAAAAGCATACAAAAGCGACAGTTTCATATTATGGAATCACAAAGTAAAACTTTAAATTTTATTTTTCAAAATGTCAATATTTTCCAATAGAACGCGAAAAGTAATACCGACTGAAATTTTAAATTATTTAAAATTAAACAAGAAAATACAATGTTTTAAATATTTACCGTTGACGTACTTATAGCTAACAAAACCATTGTTATAATTTCGAATATTCTGGTCAAACTAAAATTGTATACTGACAAAACCTAATTTTTGTTTCATTAAATACTTTTTGTTACGTATAATTATTTTAAACCTTATTTATTTTATTTCCTCAAATTCATAACTAAAAAAGTACTTGAGAATATTCAAAGGCGCTCAAAAATCTTCTTTTTTAAAAATTTAATATGCTGTAATTTTTTTTAATCTCTCAGTATCCAAATTGATATGGTACACGTTGTAACAGTTTTTTTATGCTTTTTTCTCATATATTGTTTTTTCTGCAATTCAGAATACATATTATTGATACACAATGAGTGTCGTCTATTACAATATCAAACACGAGAGATTTTAATACATTTTCACCAGTTCTTTTGATCTACCGTTTTTATTAAATACTTGTTTATGTCGGCCATGTTCTCCATAGATTTCACTGGAACATTTTCATATTTTACTAACTTACCATTTAAGCGTTAGCGGTGCGCTTACATTTGCGTTTTGGCATTTATTAACGAATTCTAATAATCAGCTGTTTGGCTCAATCAGCTGTTTGACTCAATCAGCTGTTTACGTGTTTAATTAAAGCAATCACACACCTGGACCCAAGTCGCAATTTCTTTTATTTAGTCTCAGATAGCGCAGTGTCCGACTGAATGATGAAATGTCCGAGGGCGGAGGCGAGCTAGGCGATCAGCCCAGTTTGGAGCTGAGCAAGTGATTTCCCCAGCGTACACTAACCAGTGGCGCCATCTTTAATATCGCCAGGAAATCACTTTTGTCAGTAGCCCCTAACTTTTGAACGAGAAACAATGTAATTCCGTTGAAATATACATGGCAGTGAAGACGGTGTACCGGTTGTGATTGAAACTTGGCAACTTTTTAATAACTTGCCAGCCGACGCCATTAGATGGCAGATTGCGTTTGATAACTTTAACAAAGCCGTTGCGCGGTGGAACGTACTGGACTTGTTCAATATGCTGCGAAATTTTATTTCGTTGTGCTTGAATTAACTAAAAATAATTCAGTCATAAATATCAGGAACCTGTTGGTACATTAATAAGGCCTTTCAAGACATACTTGTTTAATTTAATGTTCTTTAACTCTGCTTGTGCTTTACTAATAGCATGCTTGTACGGCAAACTGGTTTAGTAAAATCGGCTACAACTGTCGGAATTTAGAATATGTTTTGCCAAAATTGGAAGCTATCTTGTACTTGCGAAAACCTTTATTTGTATACGTCATAGTTTTGTTGTAAATATTCACTACAAACTTTGTGATTTTTTTGAAAAAAGTTTAAGTCTTTGCAATACGCGTATCAATAATCAAACGCTTTCTGTTGCGTTGGGATCAGAAAAGTAACACTATAAATATTTATCTAAAAAATTTAAAAAAAATCTAATATCACCGTCACAATTAGCGTTGAAATCTGCGTAAATTAGCATTTTAAATTGCCAATGGAGCTTGGAAATTTTAAATGTTGATTTACGCAGATTATAACGCTGATTTAAAATAGTGAAATTAGATTTTTTTAAAAGTTATGGTTTTTTTAAAGATTTGGAATAGCCGCCATCTTGAAACGGCTGATCGAATTTGCTGGTTAACGCACGGTCCTCGATTTGTTTACGGAGATCCCCTCGGTGGCCTACTTGATAGCGTACTGTGCTTTCACCCCGAGGACCCGTGCTATAAATCATCCCATCGTCTGCATTAGCCCAAGTGTGCACAATAGTCGGACGTTAAACACAAAAAAAAAAAATGGAGATCCCAAATTTTCTAAGGGTAGCCTATAATTACACGAATAATACACATTAAATTTTCTTTTCCGGTCATTTAGGAAAC
Organism: Callitettix versicolor; assembly: GCA_022606455.1. Lineage (NCBI taxonomy): Eukaryota > Metazoa > Arthropoda > Insecta > Hemiptera > Cercopidae > Callitettix > Callitettix versicolor. The sequence continues at coordinate 5,481,041 of CM040189.1, read as the reverse complement.
CGTTGCCTCTAGAGCCATTCTGGGCCATATAGTGATTTACCTCACTGAAGACAGAATTGAGAGTTCCAATACCTTCGGACACCAATACGCTTGCATAATATCTTCCGCGCTTAAAGTATATTGTTATGAAAACTTGCATTATAATTATAAACGTTATGTCAAGCTAAAAGTAGGTTACATACGAGGTGTGTTCAGAAAGTAACGAGAATTTTTATATTTCGCTGGCTTGGAGAGTCCGATTGTTAATTTTTTTATGTTGGTATGATACGCCCGTGTATAATATGATACGCCTGCGTAAAAAAAACCATAACTTTTAAAAAAATCTAATTTCACTATTTTAAATCAGCGTTATAATCTGCGTAAATCAACATCAATCAACGCCCGTGAAGTATGATAAAACTTTCAGCTGTATTCATTGTTGACTTTGTCTGTGACAGCCACTAAGCTTAGACGTGATTTTATGAGCTCGGCGATTTTCGTTTGTTAAAAGAAATGGATCAAAGAATTTGTATCAAATTTTGCGTAAAAATGGAATAAAGTGTAACAAAGTGTGTGAAATGTTAACAAAGGCCTATGGTGAGTCTGTGAGTAAAGCAAGAGTTTACGAGTGGTATAAGCGTTTCCAAGAAGGCCGTGAAGACGTTGAAGATGACGAACGCCCTCGACGCCCCAGCACATCAACAACCGATGAAAACGTGGAAAAAGTGAAAGAAATTGTTATGAACAATCGCCGAATCATAATTAGAGAGGTCGCTGATGATGTTGGCATATCGATTGGATCATGTCATGGCATTGTTTTCAGTGTTTTGTGTATGAAACGCGTGGCAGCAAAATTCGCTCTAAAATTGTTGACTTTTGAACAAAAACAGCGGCGAATGGAAATTGCTTAGGAGTCACTAAATGAAGCCAACGACGATGCAGAATTACTGAAACGTATTATAACAGGTGACGAAACATGGGTTTACGGATATGACGTCGAAACTAAGGCTCAATCATCCCAGTGGAGGCATTCTGGCTCGCCAAGACCGAAAAAGGCCCGACAAGTGCAGTCGAACGTGTAGGTTATGCTCACTGTGTTCTTCGATATTAATAGCATAGTGCATCATGAATTCCTGCCACCAGGTGAAACGGTCAATAAGGAGTACTACCTACAAGTTCAACGCCGTTAGCGTGAAGCAATCCGAAAAAACGCCCAGATCTGTGGAAAAACAATTCATGGCTTTTGCACCACGATAATGCACCAGCTCACATTTCATTGCTTGTTCGTGAATTTGTGGCCAAAAACAGTACTGTAACGATGCCCCAACCTCCATATTCGCCAGACATGGCTCCGTGTGACTTTTTCCTATTTCCAAAAATAAAGAGAACCTTAAAGGGTTGTCGTTTTACAGCCGTAGATGACATTAAAAGCGCATCGCTGAAAGAACTAAAAGCTATCTGAAAGATCGAGTTTGAGAAGTGTTTCGAGGATTGGAAGAAGCGCTGGCACAAGTGCATAATCTCCAATGGTGACTATTTTGAAGGCGACAACATCAATGTAGAAGAATAAATAAATATTTTGTTAAAAAAATTAAAATTCTCGTTACTTTCTGAACATTCATCGTATATCTTTCTCAGAGAATATAGTTAAATTTAAACAATTTTTTTTCAAAATCTGCACTAAATATTTCTTTCACGTTGTGATAAATATTTGTAAATCAAGTCAATGTATCGAATTTGTTAAATAAATTTCCTTGTAAATGAACAGTGTGCAAGTTTATTTACGTCTTTTTTGTTGCAGGTTCTGCGTGGGCGATAGGTTCTACCTCTGTGAGAACAAAATACTGTGCGAGTACGACTACGAGGAGCGCTTGGTGTTTGCCAACATGGCGTACAACCCCCCCAGCATCGCGCAGCTGAAGAGGCAGACTAACCACTTACCGGTAATATTTCAGTCCGTCGGCCATCTAAACAAACCAATTTAGGCAAACGCTTTTTGAAAGATTTGAAGGATACGAGATGTGTTCCGAAAGTAACGAGAATTTTAATATTTTGAACAATATATTTATTTATTCTTCTACATTGATGTTGTCGCCTTAAAAAATAGTTCCGGAGATTATGTACTACTGAGATTTTCTCAGGGAGGATTTCGATGAAGGATTTTTTTAAATTTTATTTTCAGGCGAAAAGCACATTAAGGCTATTATCGCCTACCTAAATGTAAGTGTGAGTATAAAGTGTTAAAGTTGTAAGTGTGTGTTAGACTCGGGTACCGCGAGGGACGTCTAAATCCTCTCAATAGGTGCAGCTAGCCTGCATCCCTCTGCGGGGTGATGAAGAAGGATACGAGGTGATAAAAGGAGTGTTTACACAAGGGTTCTTGTTTTTCTGGTTCGATAGCACAAACTTGATGTGGATTTTTAGATATTTGTGCCAGATCATTTTGTCAAAAAGAATATCCATGGGTTTAACTCTACCCATTGCATTTATACGGGTGGTTCTTGGACGTCCTACAAGATGTAAAAAAATATTTTGTATCGTATCAAAATAATGTTTTTAAAAAATAAATAAAACTTCCAGACTTGGAACAAGAAATTGAAGTTATAGTCGTAACACTTAATTTCTTAGTGCATTAAGCACTCAAATCTGTGATTGAACTACATTCAATTGAAGCATTCCTACTGTATAGTCCTTATTAATAGTTACTAACTTTGATGTGTAACCCACATACTGTAAGCAAGTGAAGTGATTTAAAGCAACATTAGGTCGAGATCATTAAAGTCTTTATAAATATTTATTTATCATATACATTTCAACTGAGGATTTACTCATTTAGTAATTTAGTTTTATTATGAAAACCACTTTAAGAGATATAACCCATTGGTTACTCACAATTAACAATTAAGTCCAGTGGCTTTGTTCTGTGCAGTCGTCTACCTCCCGTACCAGTGTCCAGCAGAGTGCACGTCTCAGGATGTAAATGTCTAGAGATGCGTCGTCCATGCCTCACTGAATGCTTCTTCACTTCTTCGTTGACTAGATTCACTTTGAGATCTCTGTAGCCGCCTCGGTGGCCTAGTTGATAGCGTACTGGGCTTTCACCATGAGGTCCCGGGTTCGATTCCAGGCCAGGGCTTTGGCATATTCATAAGCTATAAATCATCCCATCGTCTGCATTAGCCCAAGTGTGCACAATAGTCGGACGTTAAACACAAAAAAAAAAAAAAAAAGAAACAATTGAGACCTGTGTAGGTTATCACTTCTCACATACCACGGGGCATTAACTATGAAGCGAAGCACTTTGTTCCGGAATGTCTGTATTATATTAATATTGGTCTTTGCACATCCCCAAAGTTGAATCCCACATGTCCAAACCGGTTTCAGCACCTGCTGGTATAACAACAATTTGTTATGAATTGATAACTGGGAATTTCTCCCCAGCAGCCAATATATTTTCCCTAATTTGATATTTAATTCTTGTTTTTTCTTTTTAATATGTTCCTTCCACTTGAGTCTAACATCTAGGGTGTTTCCCAAGTACTTAGCGGTGTTTGCATGTACTGAATTGATTATTACAGGCAGATGTTGCTTAATCTTCAGATTGGTGAAGTTTACATGCTTTGATTTTGTTTCATTTAGTTGAATACGCCATTTTTTTGTCCAATTACTCACGATGTTAGAGGCTCCCTGGAGTTTGTTACTTCTTTAATTTTTTTACCTGTCACAAGCATTGCTGTGTCATCCACAAAAGTAGCTACCGTTGCATCTTCTATTATATATAGTATATATATATACTATATATATATATATATATATGCTATGTACTCTTGTATATAGTAAGTACAAAACTGGTCCAAGTACACTTCCCTGTGGGACACCAGTCGTCTCTTGTATATAGTAAGTACAAAACTGGTCCAAGTACACTTCCCTGTGGGACACCAGTCGTCTCTTGTATATAGTAAGTACAAAACTGGTCCAAATACACTTCCCTGCGGGACACCAGCCGTTATTTTCTTTAACCCAGAGTACTCTTCCTCCTTTTTCACCTGAAAATATCGATCAGCATAAAATCATACATGTATGATTTTAATATTTCATAGAACTGCTTTGGCAGGTCTCTTTGCAACTTCCACTCGATACCCCTGTGCCACGCTTTATCAAAGGCTTGTGCTACGTGAATTTCCTTTCTTTATAAATATGTAGTACTTTAATTTCCTGCTGTAAGAAAAGCGACAGTTTTAATAAGTTAAATATGTTTAATTTTTAGGCTGCTTCCAGCACCGGGAACGCGGTCCGCAACTCGGGAGACTTGAACAACAACATGTCGCAAGTCCAACAGCAACCGAATATCGCCTTGAAGACGACCAGCTGACAACGCTAGTCCGAAACCAGCAGCGGAGTCTTACCTCATACTATTCATTGTAACATACTATTTAGCTATACAGTACTTACCTTTCTGCAATGTACAAAGATGAGAAACGTTTGTAAACACACAAAACTTGTATAGTTAGAGTTTTGGTTCATTTCTCACTCTTCATTTGTATTTATTTGTTATTCATATAGATTTTATAAAATACTTGCTTGCGTTTTAATTTAAAACTCTTTACTTTTGTGTATGACCCCGCTTGTACCTGCAGATTTGTGATGACGTCACTAAGCGCTATTTACGCTGGGTGAAATGTAAAAGTTTGGTGACGTCACGGTAGGCCTCGCTGCCTCGAGGTATTGCGCCGTTATTCCCCGCAATTTGCGGCTGTACCAAACGTTGCGATAAAAGTTACTATGGCATTAAAACGCTGATCAAAGACTTGTATAAACAGATAAACAATAATCACGGTTAGACCCAGACATCGTGATGAAATGAGCACCACTAGGTCAAACTGAGGACTTATAGATAGATCATTTTTGACAAGTGGTGTGTGTGTGTGTGTGTGTGTGTGTGTGTGTGTGTGTGTGTGTGTGTGTGTGTGTGTGTGTGTGTGTGTGTGTGTGTGTGTGTGTGTGAGAGAGAGAGAGAGAGAGAGAGAGAGAGTGTGTGTGTGTGTGGTGTGGTGTGTGCATGTGTGCATGTGTGTGGTGTGTGCATATGTGTGTGTGTGTGGTGTGTATGTGCATGTGTGTGTGTGTGTGTGTCTGCTCGTGCGTATGGTGTGTGTGCGTATATGTGTGCGTGCGCGCGTGCGTGTGTGGTATGTGTGCTTGTGTGCATGTGTGTGTGTGTGTGTGTGTGTGTGTGTGTGTGGTGTGTGCATATATGTGTGTGTGTGTGTGTGTGTGTGCGCGCGCGCGCGCGCGTGCATGTGTGTGCGTGTGTGCTCAAGCGTATGGTGTGTGTGCATGTGTGTGTGTGTGTGTGTGTGTGTGTGTGTTGTGTGTGTGCGTGCGTATGTGGTGTGTGTGTGTGTGTGTGTGTGTGTGTGTGTGTGTGTGTGTGTGTGTGTGTGTGTGTGTGTGTGTGTGTGTGTGTGTGTGTGTGTGTGTGTGTGTGTGTGTGTGTGTGTGTGTGTGTGAGAGAGAGAGAGAGAGAGAGAGAGAGAGAGAGTGTGTGGTGTGTGCATGTGTGCATGTGTGTGGTGTGTGCATATGTGTGTGTGTGTGTGTGTGTGTGTGTGTGTGTGTGTGTGTGTGTGGTGTGTATGTGCATGTGTGTGTGTGTGTGTGTGTGTGTGTGTGTGTGTGTGTGTGTCTGCTCGTGCGTATGGTGTGTGTGCGTATATGTGTGCGTGCGCGCGTGCGTGTGTGGTATGTGTGCTTGTGTGCATGTGTGTGTGTGTGTGTGTGTGTGTGGTGTGTGCATATGTGTGTGTGTGTGTGTGTGTGTGTGTGTGTGTGTGTGCGCGCGCGCGTGCATGTGTGTGTGTGCGTGTGTGCTCAAGCGTATGGTGTGTGTGCATGTATGTGTGTGTGTGTGTGTGTGTGTGTGTTGTGTGTGTGCGTGCGTATGTGGTGTGTGCGTGTGTGTGTGTGTGTGTGTGTGTGTGTGTGTGTGTGTGTGTGTGTGTGTGTGTGTGTGTGTGTGTGTGTGTGTGCGCGCGCTCGTGCGTGTGTGTGTGTGTGTGTGCACGCGCGCGCGCGTGTGTGTGTGTGTGTGTGTGGTTTGTGTGCGTGTGTGTGGGGTACGCATGTGTGTGCGCGTGCATGTGTGTGTGCGCGCGTGCGTATGTGGTGTGTGCGCGTGTGCGTGTGTGTGTGTGTGCATGCGTGTGCGTGCGTGCGTGTGTGTGCGTGTGTTTGTGTATGAACAGGCACCAAAAATTGATTTTATTAATAGCTTGGAGAAGTTCGTTAACCAGCAAAATGTCTTAGTTTCAAAATGGCGGTCATTTCAAAATTTTTAAAATTCATAACTTTTTTGTCTTGAAATATTACTGAAAATCTAATTTCGCCATCGTAATTAGCGTTGAGAAATGTATAAATCAGTAATTTGAAAGTAACGGTGGTCAGGACTCATTTCCGCTTTGTCAATGCAATATAAAAGTTTCAAGTGCTGATATGTGCATATTTTAATGCTGTTTATGGTGTTGAAATCAGAGCTTCAAAAAAAAAAATTTAAGGCAAAAAGCACATTGAGGCACATTATCGCCTCCCTAAATGTAAGTGTAAGTGTAAAGTGTTATAGTCGTAAGTGTCATTGTGTGTTAGACTCCGTTAACGCGAGGGACGTCTAAATCCTCTCAATAGGTGCAGCCCTACACCTCCTGCGGGGAGCTTCAAAAAAAAGAGGGTGGGACTCCCTTCGAAAGATTATTTTGAACCGTTTCAAAATTCAAAATATCATAGGCCTAAGGCGTTATTACTTTTTTTGAAGTTTACACAATATGATTACAAGCTAACAATAACAAACAAGAAGAATCAATCCCTTCATTGTTACTTCTGTTGTAAATGCTTATGTTACGAGACGGACTTCGTAAACTATGCATTTTGTAAAAACCTGTGATTCACAAATGTACTGTCAGTTTAAAAAATATACATCTGAATAGATGGGCAACCCATTCATTATCGAAGTGAACTGACTGTACTCACTGGGTGAGGGACGAAGTGCGGGGTTTCACTACGTCTTTCCTGGGGGCCACCGTGCTGCTAGACAAGCTCTTTTCTAAACTGCTTATCCCTCAAATCAAATCTTTTGAAACTTTACATACACTTTAATAATGTTACTACAAACGTGTGGAAATTGCAAAACACTAGTGTTTATAGAAACAAAATGGCGGTAAAAAACAGCTGTTGAAATAAATCATTAATTTTGCTACGTTTGGAAAAAAAGCTTTTGGTACTACAAAAGTAATTTCTTTGATATAAACACAGTTTTAAAAAAACAATGAAAATAAGAATACAAAATTAATTTATTAACACTGAAATCCATCCACAGCGGCACATTGATAGAAATGCCTTTGCGAGAAAGTAATAATGCTCTACATCCTTATTAGTTAAACTATTGGCTGACACTTTTGGTTCTTTAAATAGTCAATACTTTAAATAGTCAATACTTTAAATAGTCAATACTTTAAATAGTCAATACTTTAAATAGTCAATACTTTAAATAGTCAATACTTTAAATAGTCAATACTTTAAATAGTCAATACTTTAAATAGTCAATACTTTAAATAGACAATATTTTAAATAGACAATACTTTAAATAGTCAATACTTTAAATAGTCAATACTTTAAATAGACAATACTTTAAATAGTCAATACTTTAAATAGTCAATACTTTAAATAGCCAATACTTTAAATAGTCAATACTTTAAATAGTCAATACTTTAAACAGTCAATACTTTAAATAGTCAATACTTTACGAGTAGGCTATACCAGTCGGGATCACTGTCAAAAACACAGTTATGTGGGAACATAACTCCACTCTTCTGTACAGATCACCTTCATGTAGGTTATTATTATTTTTTTTTTTTTTTAACTTCCGATTATTCTGCACTCTTGGGCTAATGCAGACGATGGAATTATTTTATAGCGTATGAAAATGACAAACCCTGGCCGGGAATCGAACCCGGGTCCTCGGGGTGAAAGCCTAGTACGCTAACAACTTATCAACTAGGCCACCGAGGCGGCTTCATGTAGGTTATGGACTAGCTTTTGTTAAATTTCATTTCGTTTTCCTCTTGCTATTCTCTGCACTCAAAATTTGGACATTCCAGTTTCAACTTTTGTAAGTGACCTTGGTTTACCATTGCTGACACACCGTCAGTTGTCATAAATTGCAACGGATGTAAAACAGTAGTTTAAAAAAAAAGTTAGCAGTGGCATGACTGCCGACAGAAGTGACTACTTCTTATCACGGGTTATGGCTATATATTTTACACCACAAAATAAAATTTATAGTCGATTTTCAAAATCATGAGTACGTTCATTCCAGTTTAATATAATTCTAAATACAATATTATATGATTTTATGGTTTTTTGCCAAGACATAGATTTTTGCTACTCGACACTAGAATAGGCTATAACTGACCACGGGAGAAGCAAGGAGTCCCAAATGTATTCCTGCTTCTCTTAATATCTGACCCTGTGACTTATTAATTGTCATTGTAAATACCAACTTCAATGGAAACTGCAATATTTGGAAAGGCAGGTTGTTTTTAATTATAAGATTGTTTCAATTAAAATCATTGCAAATGTAAGCTTATAAACAATAATTTTATAATAAATAATAACAGGGATTCAGATTTTTAAAACGGAAATACATCTATGTCCTTCTCAGGTATCTAAACCATGTTCATTTTAAATTTCATCTCAATCGGTCCAGTAGTTAATGTATGATTGAATAACAAACAAAAACACACACATAAACTTTCAATTCTTTTTATATTCTTCTTCTTTTCTGCTAGGATTATTGTCACTATGTTGAGTATAATGATCTGCCTTCCCTAGCTTCGTCAATTTTACTTTTGTTGACGCGTTTCGGAGAACCTCCATCTTCAAAAACTATATCTATACTTCTATTATACTCCTATAGAGTATAGATATAGTTTTTGAAGATGGAGGTTCTCCGAAACGCGTCAACAAAAGTAGAATTGACGAAGCTAGGGAAGGCAGATCATTATACTCAACATAATAAACTTTCAAGTTTAAAATTTATATATTAAGAAGTATAAAATATTATTAAAACGTCACTGTTGTAGCCTACAGTTAACACATATCACAAAACTGAATAATAAAAAATTCAGTTGCATTGGGTAAGTAGTATAATGGCATTTAAGTATTTATTATTCACACCTACAAATATCTAATAACGTATAAAACGTCACTGTTACACAGTTAACACTTGTCATAAAACTAAATACTAAAAGTTGGACTGGGTAAGTAATATAATGGCGTTTAAAATAATTTAAATATTTATTATTCACACCTACCAATATGTAATAACGTATAAAACGTCACTGTTACACAGTTAACACTTGACACAAAACTAAATAATTAAGTTGGACTGGGTAAGTAATATAATGGCGCGAACATACAAGTTTTCACTTCAAAAATACATTTTAAAACAAAAATGTATATAAGAGCTTGATGCGTGACGGCAAATTGAATTTTTCCCTGTGCAAAATATACATCCATACCCCGCTATAAGAAGTAGTCACTTCAATAAGAGCGTGATGCGTGACGGCAAACTGAATTTTTTCCCGTGCAAAACATACATCTATGAATAAAACGCCATAAGAATTATTCACTTCAATAAGAGCGTGAAGCGTGACGGCAAACTGAATTTTTTCCCTTGCAAAATATACATCCATACCCCGCCATAAGAAGTATTCACTTCAATAAGAGCGTGATGCGTGACGGCAAACTGAATTTTTTCCCTTGCAAAATATACATCCATACCCCGCTATAAGAAGTAGTCACTTCAATAAGAGCGTGAAGCGTGACGGCAAACTGAATTTTTTCCCTTGCAAAATATACATCCATACCCCGCCATAAGAAGTATTCACTTCAATAAGAGCGTGATGCGTGACGGCAAACTAAATTTTTTCCTGTGCAAAATATACATCCATACCCCGCCATAAGAAGTAGTCACTTCAATAAGAGCGTGATGCGTGACGGCAAACTGAATTTTTTCCCGTGCAAAATATACATCCATGAATAAAACGCCATAAGAAGTAGTCACTTCAATAAGAGCGTGATGCGTGACGGCAAACTGAATTTTTTCCCGTGCAAAATATACATCCATACCCCGCCATAAGAAGTAGTCACTTCAATAAGAGCGTGATGCGTGACGGCAAAATGAATTTTTTCCCTGTGCAAAACATACATCCATACCCCGCCATAAGAAGTATTCACTTCAATAAGAGCGTGATGCGTGACGGCAAACTGAATTTTTTCCCTGTGCAAAACATACATCCATACCCCGCCATAAGAAGTATTCACTTCAATAAGAGCGTGATGCGTGACGGCAAACTGAATTTTCTTCCCTGTGCAAAACATACATCCATGAATAAAACGCCATAAGAAGTATTCACTTCAATAAGAGCGTGATGCGTGACGGCAAACTGAATTTTTTCCCTGTGCAAAACATACATCCATGAATAAAACGCCATAAGAAGTATTCACTTCAATAAGAGCGTGATGCGTGACGGCAAACTGAATTTTCTTCCCTGTGCAAAACATACATCCATGAATAAAACGCCATAAGAAGTATTCACTTCAATAAGAGCGTGATGCGTGACGGCAAACTGAATTTTCTTCCCTGTGCAAAACATACATCCATGAATAAAACGCCATAAGAAGTATTCACTTCAATAAGAGCGTGATGCGTGACGGCAAACTGAATTTTTTTCTCTGTGCAAAACATACATCCATGAATAAAACGCCATAAGAAGTATTCACTTCAATAAGAGCGTGATGCGTGACGGCAAACTGAATTTTTTCCCTGTGCAAAACATACATCCATACCCCGCCATAAGAAGTATTCACTTCAATAAGAGCGTGATGCGTGACGGCAAACTGAATTTTTTTCCCTGTGCAAAACATACATCCATGAATAAAACGCCATAAGAAGTAGTCACTTCAAAAACAAAGCAACAAACGCATCCAATTCTTCTCTTCATTACTTGTAATTAAATTGAATGTACGTTTTCACCACGTTTCCAGTTTGCAACAACAAATACGTCCACTTAATTATTGTGTTATTGGCGGCTCAACACCAGGGCAGGTAACGTGTCTAATTGTCGTTATAAAAAGCAATGGTCCACCACACAGTTTATTTTTGGCTCAATTGTAAAACACATTTTGCAACCACAAAGGACAATAAAATTGTACTCCAAAGAATTAGGTTATACGTTTCTGTTTTAATTTAATTGTTTTTAATTTGAACCGAACAGCTGTTCAACAATTATTTAAACCTGTATAAAACGTAAAATACGATAGGGACGTAGAAATTGTTTTTTTTTTGCCTCAATTTTTTTCCATAAATTGTTTGTTGATATTTCCACACATCGTTTTTGGTAACTTTATTAAAAGTACGTTTAAAAAGTAAATAAGCATTATTGGAAAATCAAAAGCGTGTACCTTTTTAGTGAAACACCCGTACTTGAAAAAAACATTTTTTAGGAGGGTTTTAGAACGAATAGGCCCTACGTATATTTTGCTTTATATTTAATTTCGATTTTTTTGAATAATCTCAGAATCCTAATTTTAATTTTTTTTTTTTTTTTTTTTTTTTTTTAACGTCCGACTATTGTGCACACTTGGGCTAATGCAGACGATGGGATGATTTATAGCGTATGAAAATGCCAAGCCCTGGCCGGGAATTGAACCCGGGTCCTCGGGCTGAAAGCCTAGTATGCTATCAACTAGGCCACCGAGGCGGCCTCCTACTTTTAATACAGATGTCTAGTTGCAGAATTTTAACTGTCAGTGTGTTTTAAAAAATGAAATTTACGGGTTAGGTTATAAAAAACAAGACATATTTACTACTAAAGTTTACGTCTTTTATTACATATTTCCTACAACGAAATTTAAGAATTTCCGTGTGTAACCAAAAATTAAGTAAATTAACCGAATTTGAAAAATTAAACCCATTTTCCAGTTTTTTCGAAGATATCTTTTTTTTTTTTTTTTGGTGTTTAACGTCCGACTATTGTGCACACTTGGGCTAGTGCAGACGATGGGATGAATAATAGCGTATGAAAATGCCAAGCCCTGGCCGGGAATCGAACCCGGGTCCTCAGGTTCTTTTAATAGCTTTTTTTAATAGAAATAATGTTTTTCGGGAGATGAAAAACTTTTGTTTGGGTGGAGGACTACGTTTTGAGCAAAATATAATTAAAAATTTTATTTTTTCGTGTCTATTGGTTTTTAATTGGAAAAATTCTCGAAGAAAAAATTCTTAATTAAAAAATAGTCCAGAGATATGAACAAATTATTCTTACGTTCCAAGTTTAAAAGCAGGTCAGTAAATCCAGCAATGATCTTACAAACCGAAACCAACACCACTTTTTGGACTAGCCGCCTCGGTGGCCTAGTGGATAGCGTACTGGGCTTTCACCCTGAGGACCCGGGTTCGATTCCCGACCAGTACTTGGCATTTTCATACGCTATAAATCATCCCATCGTCTGCATTAGCCCAAGTGTGCACACTAGTCGGACTTAAACACAAAAAAAAATTTTTTTGGACTAAAGGAACCAGAAAACGGGATTTAATGACTAAAACGGATATACATGTTTAAATATGTTTTATACCTGTGAGTTATCAAAAACACAAACTAAACAATTAATTACGGAACAAAGTCATACTATAATATTGTTTAAAAAAATTAATCACAAACAAATTTTTTAATCTGACATTGACCTCACAACAATGCTCTAAACACTTGAAATAAACAAATTAAAAATTTAAACGTTTGTTTGTTGCTCAGTACACGTGCCCTGTTTGGGGCCAATGTCTCATAAATATTAAATAAACATTACATATTCCAAGTAAACAGATTAGACTAAGTATTGAAACTATTCCACGGATGTGGCTGTTACATCACTGCTTGAGAAAGGTCGAGATAGGACATGAATGATAAAATAGAGCTGACCAGTGACCATTGACTTTCTCCTGTGCTCGTGCAGAGGGACTCGGAGTGTTGCGCGAGGTACTTCAGGTAAGTGCCTATCTTTATACAATATCTTTGGCCAAGGTAGGTACTGTGTATTTAATGTCAAGGTTAAATTCACGTTGTTTTTTCCAAAGAGAGTATTTAAAATAAGTATTTTTTTAATTTAAAGGTCTGCTTGTTCGTTTAGTTTATTCACGTACGTGCAGAAAATAAATAACGCAAAAATATTACGTAAATTGTAGAACACAGCGGAAACAAAAAATAATTTCCGCAAACATCAATATCGGAAGAAAACAGCTAGACATGCATCAAAATAGCTAGACCCGAAAACAGTTACTTTTGTTTTAGTTTTTTTTCCAATTAACTCCACAACCGCAAGTTAATTTTACATCAAATTCGCTACGCTACCATAAATCATGAATCTGACCAATACATGAACAAATTTTGACAAATTCTGGTGAACCGATTTTGAAAAATTTTGGTTTTTTCGTTAGCACCAAAACAAGGTTCCTTTAATACTTAACTACTTCCGCACATTTTTGGTATTTAACCCTAGAATGAACGGGCAAAAAAAAGTTACGTAAGTGGTCTGACAGACCCAAAAATTAAAAAATCTACAAATAATTTCAAATTAGTTTTATTGATCAAAAAATGTTTTTATATGAAACCTAGAAGTGTTTTTAGTGGTATAACACTATTTTAACAAAATAATATTGCCCCCAAATAATGGTATAAAAAAACTAAGTAATCTTGTACATTTTTAACAAAAAATTACATGATTTTTTAAAAAATAACATTAATAAGGTAAGAATTTTTAAATTTTGATTTGGTTTGATTTTACCTAGTATATAAAGAATGATTTTAAGGAAAAAATATTAAGAATTAACTAAAATACAAAAGTAATATGTTTTTTGAGAGGACAGATAACTTAATTTTTACAGCAATCGCTACACATTTCACTGTGGTTAAGACATAACCAAATTTTACACTCTTTGCGAAAGTATTTTGTTTTGCTGTCTTTATTCCACGCTTTCCTGGAGCAGGGTCCTCTTTAGGTTGAGCTTCATATCCAGAAAATTTAATTACTAACTGCCGAATCTCTCGTGGGAGGTTGTTTTGCTGAGCTCGCACGGTCAAGTAGGGTTGCAGCACCTGTTTTGACAAGTTCTTGTCAACAACAAAAGCATTGCGCTTATACTTGTTTAAACTTGTCAATAATATTAAAATGAACAAAGTAAAAATTAAAAACAGTCCTAAAACACAAATCCTGCTGTGTCAGAAAAAGTAACGTGAGCGGACAGGCTGGGTCTGACAAACCCACAAGATAATCAAACACGTGACAACTGATGACTAAGAGCTGAATTGACAAACATGCAACAGTAGCGCATTCTGTAGACTCTTTTAGGAAAGTACAGAGAGAAATAACGGTCTGCAACGCCAATGACTTTGAATCTAACGTAATTTAAAAACGTCTGGGTCTCACAGACCCAGCCCGTCTATTCTAGGGTTAAGGGTTACTTCAAATTTGAGAAAAATTTGAACAATATCGTTATACCCGATTTTGAAAAACTGTATTTCTAATAGTGTTATACTAAAAATTGTATTAAAATGACCGCGTTTTAAGCAAGTAGGCCAAGTTTTAGTTTATTCTCCAGGTCTGAAAACTGCTAAATACATCAAGATTTCGTGAACTTTAATCAACTTCCTTTAGTAATCGTATAGTGAGAAAATAATATTACGTTTTCTTGCAAAATTCTCTAACGATTTTGATTAAATTTTGGTTCAAACATACAATCAAAACAACTGCGTTACGCTGTCTCAATCACGTGACTTGGAAGCGAATTTTCAGAAATATTTTTTAACCTTAACCTTTTTTGAAATTATTATTTCACCATCATAAGATTTCCGTATAATAGGCCTACAGTTTAAACTTCTAAATTACCTTAAAAATATGAACTCGAACCCTGATTTCAATAAGATAAAATTTTTTTAAAGTATTTTAAAAATTCAAAATACTATTTTATACAGTTTGTAACGCTAATTACGATGGTCAAATAAGATTTTAAAAAGATTTGAGACAAAAAAATTATGAATTTTTAAAGATTTTTGAAACTGTTGAACGAATTTTGCTGTATAACGAGCTTGTCCAAGCTATTGCCAGAATTAATTCGTGTGCCATTTGAAGGAAGTAACCACTAACTTTCCAGCGGAAACTTGTTAATAATTATTCGAAAAGTCCGTTTATGCTTCTCTCTATTTGTTTCACCCAACTTTGGGGTACACTAAATCAATCACTTTTTAATGTTCTGTGCCTTCCTCATAGCCCAGTATTGCTTCATTCGTTGTGATCTTGCTTTTCTTCGTCAGAGATTTGGATCGTTCGCTTGGATTTGACTTTGCCTTGGAACCGCTGCTTCTTGTCCTTTGTTATTGTTTTGGCTGTTCTGTCCATGAGCATAGTGTCAGTGATTTGTAGTTCCGTTATGTCTTTCTCTGTTTCTCTAAACCAAAGTGGTTTGGCTCTTCTATTGCGAAACTAGTCGAATATTTTTTAGGTTAGTCTATTTTTGTCCATTCGGATGATGTGAACATAAAAAAATACTTTACTAGAAACATATTTTAAAATTTTAGCAAATCAGTATTGGCTAAATGAAAGTGTATTGGCCATTTTCACAACCAAAAAAAAAATTTTGGCCAAAAAAAAAAAATCAAATTTGGCCATTTGATACTGAAAGTGTATCAGTATTGGCTATTTTCTTTACGCTTTTATTTTTTACAACCAGAATTTTTACAACCAACTTTATTCCATTTTTTATGCAAAATTTTATACAAATTCTTTGATCCGTTTCTTTTAACAAACGAAAATCGCCGAGCTCATAAAAACACGTCTAACCTTAGCGGCTGTCACAGACAAAGTCAACAATGAAAACAGCTGAAAGTTTTATCATACTTCAAGGGCATGTATACCAACATAAAAAAAATTAACAATCGGACTCTCCAAGCCCGCGAAATTTAAAAATTCTCATTACTTTCTGAACACACCTCGTATAAGCACGTTGGTGTTTTGTCAGATTTTATTTGGCACAAAAATAAATTTCATTAATAAATTTCTTAAATTTTTTACAAAGCATTTATTAGTTTCAAAATGGCGTTCATTCAAAATCTTTAAAAATAATAATTTTGTATTTTTATTTTAATAAAAATTTTCATTTAACCTACATTAAAATTTGTTTTAGTATTTTAAAAGTCCAAATTTCATTGAAAATACGTAAATAAACCCAAAGGTGGCGAGGGGTTGTTTCCATATCTTCCCCAATATTTGTGTAACGTTATTCAAAATTCTTGAAATACGAATGTTATTTTCTTTAACGTAAAATTTGTGTGCATCGGTTTGTTGTTCCAGAATATTCTTTATATATTCTGTATCCTCTGGATTGTCCCTACAAGTATGCATAACGTGGTCTTGTCACGTTTTGATATCTTACATATTTAACATTGACATTACACTGAAGGTCACAGAAGGTCACAGAAGGTGCTGTAATTATATGTCTCGCAAACAAGATACAATCTACAAAAAGTGAACAATATGGTACAGCATTTATCTAAATTGCAGCCATTTCACTATCAGAGTAATAAATTATGCTTGATAATCATACTTGATAAGTTCAGATGTGAAATTATTTTTGTTTTAGACAAGTTGTGAGTTGAAAGCTTCTGGTATTACAGTGACTTATGGAGTCTAACGGTCAAATTGAACATCCTGCAGTGACCAACTTCCGGGAATATTTGAGGATTCCTTCAGTACATCCTGATGTCAATTACGGTATGTGAAAACTAATTTTTAGGTTAATTATATGATAACCCTTTCAACAGCGTAAGGCATATCAACTTTGTAGGATAACTGTAAAATGAATCATTTAGGCTATGTGTAATTAGGCTGACATGCGATTAGGAATTTGTTGTCGTGAAATAAAAATTGTTTTAATGAAATAACATAATTTAATTACTCTGAGTTGTTCTAGTTCTTCAAAAAACAAAAAAAAAATTAAGCTTTTACAGTCAACTTGTTCTGCCTTAGTTGAAGGGTGAGAGAGAATCAGACAGGATATCATGTTTTTCTGTATTTAATACAATGGTATTACAAAAAGACACAATTTATAAAATATTTATAAGAGAAATTTATTATACAAAAATTCAGAAGTATATTAGTTGAAATTTATACAGGAAATAATACATATAGAGTAAAAGTATCATTAAAATTCATTCCATAAATTTTAGGTTATGTAAGTTTGAACTTAAAAATTGATTGAAAAATAAATAATTAGAATAAAACAACATAATACAAATGTATCATTAATGAAAATTGGTGGGATAAAATTGAGAATCACATAAAACAATTGAAATGTTAAAAAATTGCATTATCAAAAACGTTAAAAAGAAAGGACTTTGATTCTTATAAATTAAAGGATAGGAAGAGAAATTTTTAGAAAATTCATAAACGGTAAAAAGAATTGTTAGGTTAACAAAAAATCATTGAATTATAATTAAATATATATAAATATATTAAGTAATTAAGTAATATATAAGTAATTAAATATATATAAATAACAAAAGTGTAATTGAAACATAGTGAACTTTTAAAAATTAGCTGAAGAATACGATAATACTGTTATTCAATGTTCAATAGATTACAGACAACTTTAGACAGCTTTACAGTAACTACACAACTACATACAATAGATTACAGACAACTTTAGACAGCTTTACAGTAACTACACAACTACAGACAATAGATTACAGACAGCTTTACAGTAACTACACAACTACAGACAATAGATTACAGACAACTTTAGACAGCTTTACAGTAACTACACAACTACAGACAATAGATTACAGACAGCTTTTTACAGATTAACTTTACACACTTTTTACAGTAACTACACAACTACACAATAGATTACAGACAACTTTAGACAGCTTTACAGTAACTACACAACTACAGACAATAGATTACAGACAACTTTAGACAGCTTTACAGTAACTACACAACTACAGACAATAGATTACAGACAACTTTAGACAGCTTTACAGTAACTACACAACTACAGACAATAGATTACAGACAACTTTAGACAGCTTTACAGTAACTACATAGATTACTACAGCTTTACAGTAACTACATTACACAATAGATTACAGACAGCTTTACAGTAACTACACAACTACAGACAATAGATTAAAAGCATTTACCAACAAAAGCCCTATCTGGAGTTTTCAGACTTAAACAGTTTGAAATTACAATAATTCAAAATCTAGTACTAATACGAAAATTAACCGTAAAACTTTAACCGTAAAATTCAACCGTAAAAAAATGATAGCCTATTTTTACGCATTCTTTCCACTGCTAAATCAAGCAAGTCTATTGTTTAGTACTTATAAATACTGCTACTGTTCATTTAGTCTTAACACAATCTTGAATAATTTTATTAGCGACCTGCATTTGAAAAGCAACTATCATTATAACTCATCCATGGTATCATAACATTTTCAACAATCTTTAAAAAACTCATTAAGTGATTTTTGAAATTTTTATACAGTAAGCGTATTTGTGTTTGCTTAAAAGCGTGTACGAGGTGTGTTCAGAAAGTAACGAGAATTTTAATTTTTTGAACAATATATTTATTTCTTCTTCTACATTGAAGTTGTCGCCTTCAAAATAGTCCCCATTGGAGATTATGCACTTGTGCCAGCGCTTCTTCCAATCCTCGAAACACTTCTCAAACTCGATCTTTGAGATAGCCTTTAGTTCTTTCAGCGATGCGCTTTTAATGCCATCTACAGCTGTAAAACGACGGCCCTTTAAGGTTCTCTTTATTTTTGGAAATAGGAAAAAGTCACACGGAGCCATATCTGGCGAATATGGAGGCTGGGGCAACGTTGCAGTACTGTTTTTGGCCAAAATTTCACGAACAAGCAATGAAGTGTGAGCTGGTGCATTATCGTGGTGCAAAAGCCATGAATTGTTTTTTCACAGATCCGGGCGTTTTTTTCGGATTGCTTCACGCAAACGGCGTTGAACTTGTAGGTAGTACTCCTTATTGACCGTTTCACCTGGTGGCAGGAATTCATTTTGCACTATGCCATTAATAACTTTATTCCATGTTTTTATGCAAAAATTTTATACAAATTCTTTGATCCGTACTGGGGCGTCCAGGGCGTTCGTTTTAACAAACGAAAATCGCTCGTAAACTCTTGCTTTTACTCATAGCAGACTCATAAAAACACGTCTAACCTTAGCGAAAATCGCCGAGCTCATGTCTAACAGACAAAGTCAACAATGAAAACAGCTGAAAGTTTTATCATACTTCAAGGGCATGTATACCAACATAATAAAAAAAATTAACAATCGGACTCTCCAAGCCCGCGAAATTTAAAAATTCTCGTTACTTTCTGAACACACCTCGTATAAGCACGTTGGTGTTTTGTCAGATTTTATTTGGCACAAAAATAAATTTCATTAATAAATTTCGTAAATTTGTTACAAAGCATTTATTAGTTCATTCAAAATCTTTAAAAATCATAATTTTATATTTTTACTTTAATAAAAATCTTGATTTAACCTACATTAAAATTTGTTTTAGTATTTTAAAAATCGAAATTTCATTGAAAATACGTAAGTAAACCCAATGGTGGCGAGGGGTTGTTTCCATATCTTCCCCAATATTTGTGTAACGTTATTCAAAATTCTTGAAATACGAATGTTATTTTCTTTAACGTAAAATTTGTGTGCATCGGTTTGTTGTTCCAGAATATTCTTTATATATTCTGTATCCTCTGGATTGTCCCCACAAGTATGCATTAACGTGGTATTGTCACGTTTTGATATCTTACATATTTAACATTGACATTATACTGAAGGTCACAGAAGGTCACAGAAGGTGCTGTAATTATATGTCTCGCAAACAAGATACAATCTACAAAAAGTGAACAATATGGTACAGCATTTATCTAAATTGCAGCCATTTCACTATCAGAGTAATAAATTATGCTTGATAATCATACTTGATAAGTTCAGATGTGAAATTATTTTTGTTTTAGACAAGTTGTGAGTTGAAAGCTTCTGGTATTACAGTGACTTATGGAGTCTAACGGTCAAATTGAACATCCTGCAGTGACCAACTTCCGGGAATATTTGAGGATTCCTTCAGTACATCCTGATGTCAATTACGGTATGTGAAAACTAATTTTTAGGTTAATTATATGATAACCCTTTCAACAGCGTAAGGCATATCAACTTTTGTAGGATAACTGTAAAATGAATCATTTAGGCTATGTGTAATTAGGCTGACATGCGATTAGGAATTTGTTGTCGTGAAATAAAAATTGTTTTAATGAAATAACATAATTTAATTACTCTGAGTTGTTCTAGTTCTTCAAAAAACAAAAAAAAAATTAAGCTTTTACAGTCAACTTGTTCTGCCTTAGTTGAAGGGTGAGAGAGAATCAGACAGGATATCATGTTTTTCTGTATTTAATACAATGGTATTACAAAAAGACACAATTTATAAAATATTTATAAGAAAAATTTATTATACAAAAATTCAGAAGTATATTAGTTGAAATTTATACAGGAAATAATACATATAGAGTAAAAGTGTCATTAAAATTCATTAGATAAATTTTAGGTTATGTAAGTTTGAACTTAAAAATTGATTAAAAAATAAATAATTAGAATAAAACAACATAATAAAAACGTATCTTTAATGAAAATTGGTGGGATAAAATTGAGAATCACATAAAACAATTGAAATGTTAAAAAATTGCATTATCAAAAACGTTAAAAAGAAAGGACTTTGATTCTTATGAATTAAAGGATACGAAGAGAAATTTTTAGAAAATTCATAAACGGTAAAAAAAAGTTAACAAAAACATTGAATTATAATTAGGTTATATAAATAAAAGTAATTGTAATATATATGTAATTAAATATATATAAATAACAAAAGTGTAATTGGAACATAGTGAACTTTTAAAAATCAGCTCAAGAATACGATAATACTGCTATTCAATGTTCAATAGATTACAGACAACTTTAGACAGCTTTACAGTAACTACACAACTACATACAATAGATTACAGACAACTTTAGACAGCTTTACAGTAACTACACAACTACAGACAATAGATTACAGACAGCTTTACAGTAACTACACAACTACAGACAATAGATTACAGACAACTTTAGACAGCTTTACAGTAACTACACAACTACAGACAATAGATTACAGACAGCTTTACAGTAACTACACAACTACATACAATAGATTACAGACAACTTTAGACAGCTTTACAGTAACTACACAACTACAGACAATAGATTACAGACAACTTTAGACAGCTTTACAGTAACTACACAACTACAGACAATAGATTACAGACAGCTTTACAGTAACTACACAACTACAGACAATAGATTACAGACAACTTTAGACAGCTTTACAGTAACTACACAACTACAGACAATAGATTACAGACAGCTTTACAGTAACTACACAACTACAGACAATAGATTACAGACAGCTTTACAGTAACTACACAACTACAGACAATAGATTACAGACAGCTTTACAGTAACTACACAACTACAGACAATAGATTACAGATAGCTTTACAGTTAACCAAGAATACAAAACTGGTCTAGCAGAACAGAGGATGAGGAAAAGTAGAAGAAAACTTTAAATTGAACTACCTACAGGAATGTTTTACAGAAACTGAAGACATTTGGTGTTCATCATCAGACCAAACAAAAAGGAAAAGAGGATTCCCTTCCCAATACTTGAATAGAAATAATTTAAAACAACTTAAATGGATTTCAAAGACATTTAAAGGATTGTCAAACAGAAAATTATATTAGAAGTAACGTACAAACAATTAAAAGAAAAACATATACAATCAAAACTGCTAAAACAGACAAAATTCTGATATATTTTGCCTAAAGAGTTAGAGAATGGTGGTAGCCTATAGAATAACAGAAATTCAGAATGAATAATCAACTTGTTACATTAATAGATAGCAACAGAATTGGAAGAAGGAACTGTTATTAAAATTGTTCTCAAATTAAGTTAAAAAGTGATAAATAAAACTGGAAATTAGAAGAGGAACTCTTATAAAAATTGCTCTTAAATTTTTTTTTTTTTTTTTTTTTTTTTTTTTTTTTAACGTCCGACTATTTTGCACACTTGGGCTAATGCAGACGATAGGATGATTTATAGCATACGAAAATGCCAAGCCCTTGCTGGGAATCGAACCCGGCTCCTCGGGGTGAAAGCCTAGTACGCTACCCACTAGGTCACCGAGGCGGCTAATTGCTCTTAAAAAGCAAAATAGTTCAGTATAGCATTCCAATGCCAAAATTGTTAGTAATTCATGGTACACAAAATATTAAGTGTTGAAAAGTTAAATTAGTTAATAAAATGTGTAAAACTAAATACTGAAATCTGAACAAAAATTATAAAATATTATTCTAAAAACTTTAAGCGAATTACATTTTTTTTTTTTTTTTGGTTTTAACATTTTACTATTGTGCACACTTGGGCTAATGCAGACGATGGGATGATTTATAGCGTATGAAAATGCCAAGCCCTGGCCGGGAATCGAACCCGGATCCTCGGGGTGAAAGCTCAGTATGCTATCAACTAGGCCACCGAGGCGGTCTTAAGCGAATTACATAAAGTTTAATAAGAAAACCTGTCAGTTTAATTAAACATAAATTCAGTCTTATGAACTGTTGCCTTGATATTCCAGTCTCTTTACAATGTATCTCACATAACAAAACAATTTGAAACAGAAAAACAGACTTTTAAGCTTCTAGTTAGTGGGGATAGATGAGACCACATTCAAACTTCAATGATCATTTAAAACTTGAATTATTCTGCAATGCATCAACATAAAATAGACAAGAGCTGGACAACTCTATTGTTAAAATGTAGAGAAATATTATCTTCTATAACAACATTGACAATAACAACAACTGAAACTGTAAAAGAAGTTTTGTTTAAAAGGAAAAGTGGAAAACAAAATCAAAATAATATTGTAAAGCTTTAATTAAATATCCCTTATAATTTGTTGCTGTAATAGTTAAAATTGTTTAACTAAAGTAAATATGATTTATAACTAATATTTTGAAAAACAACTAATAATTTCTGAAGTAAAATATAGTAAGAGAGAAAATTTAAGTAGAGTAGTGTTTTTATTTTTGATAAACAAAGTGTTTCAGTGATGTTTTTTTTGTGCTATTTGTTACTGTTCTGTTATCCCAATTAATGACAAAACAGAGCAAAGTGCTCTGCTTGTAATCGTCCATAAATGTTGTTAAAAAATATATAATATAAAACGGCTTTGACGATAAATTTTCAAAGTAGCGTAAAATGCCTATTGTCAAATTGGTGAAAATTAGGTATGGCAAAATATTTAAGTCTGTTTATATCAAAGCAATTAATATATATTTTTTTTTTTTTTTTACGTCCGACTATTGTGCACACTTGGGCTAATGCAGAGGATGGGATGATTTACAGCTTATGAAAATGCCAAGTTCTGGCCGGGAATCAAACCCGGGTCCTTGGGGTGAAAGCCTAGTATGCTATCAACTAGGTCACCGAGGCGGATAAAGCAATTAATAAATAAAGATGTTAACATTATAAAAAAATCTTATCATTGAATGGCAAATTCAAGACACAAAGAGAGCGGTAGAGATAGAGGTAGATAGATTGTCAGATAGGTTGATAGATAGAAAGAGAGAGAGAAAGAGAGAGAGAGAGAGAGAGAGAGAGAGAGAGAGAGAGAGAGAGATCAAAGTAAAACTAATATATGGAACTCAAGAGAACTGAAATTGAAATATTCAAAATCTCAAAATTGAATTTCTCAAAAACATCAGCTGTACTGTATATATTTCATATAGAAAAAAAATTAAATCTCTAAAAGTATTTAAACAAGTATTTACTGAAAATTGACATTTGGTAAAAAGCAAGTGTTATGAAGTGTTAGGAGAAATTTCCATTTCAGTTCTGTTATGAAATGAGTATAATTTTTATTTTTTTAATTGACTGATAAAGACAGTAGTATGGCTACTATGGAAAAAGAGCACTGCAATCTGAGGCTCCAAGATAAAAGACCTGAAAATGTAAAAAAGAAAAAATAATATGTTTGTACATATGTCTCTATAGACAAATTGAAAATATTTAATAATTTTCCTTTAGTGTATTTATGTGAATTATAAGCAAGTTTGAGGTTTTACTGATATACACATTTTCTGTTCTCCAGAATGCAAAAACATGTTTTTTGTACTTGGGTATTTATTGGTGTATATTTGTGTACATCACTGGTGACTAAACAAATTGACTAGATTCAATTGAATGTATTCTACCAGTTTAGCCCATATACCTCATCCATTATTTCTTCAATTTTTCAAAAACTTTTTATTAGATATCAAAAATTTGTTTTTTCAAAATCTAAAAATTGTTGCTAAAATGTCTTCCTTGGTAGGCTACTCAAACATGTGTTACAACTCTAAAAATAAACAAAAAACTGGTTTAGTAGCTTTTACCCAAAAAAGCCTAATTTCTCAAAATCGGTTCTTCAGAATTCTTGCAATGTATGTTCATAAGTGAAGATTCATAACTCAAGTCAGCATTACAAATTTTTTATTGAAGAAATGTATGGTTTTGGAATAAATTGAATACAGACGAAAAGAAAAACGACTGTCACAATTTTTTTTTTTCATTTACTCTACTAAATAAATTAACTATAATTATTAATTTATAGTTTCTTTTAAATAAAGATTTATAAAATTGCTTTAAAAAATAATTTTATAAACATTTTTTTTTGCTTGAAATTAGATTAACCGGTTATGAGAAATTAGGCTGATTTTTTTCTGATAACTTTTAAACTATATTTTTCTAAAGGCAACACTTAATTTATATTTGTGCATTTCATTTTAAATTTTGTTTACCCCTTTAACCATTTAAAATCATGTATTTTTTCAATAAAGTGATTGAAAAAGATTGTGCAATATTTACACATCATTATTCACTACAAGATTTAACAATTTTATTTAATTTTGTGATTTCATCAATATAATCCTTTAAAAAAATAATTAAATATGATATGACAAAACTGCACAAATTTTATAGTTCAGGTCGAAGATTCCAAATTGTAGAAAATGTTTTTAACTGAAAAATTTGTTGTACAAAAATTGATTTTTACTAAAGCTTGACCAAGTATCTGTCAAAAACCATCTAACCATTTCAAAATGTTGAACACAATTTTTAAAAATTAACTTTTTTTATTTACTTTTTTAAAAATCTTTTTACACTATTATAGTTAGTGTATAAATTACATTATGAATTTTCTAATATAATAAAAATATAATAATATAATAAAAATATGTACTGGGAAGAACGCAGAAAAACCAAAAGACATAATTAAATTGACTGTGTTGCTCCAATGTGGGCTTAAATTAAAAAAATATATGAAAAATGAACCTTGGCCTATGTCAGGTTGATTTTCTAATTTTCAGTGAATATGATGAAATTAGATTTTCAAAAAACTGTTTGGCGAAAAACTAATAAATTTTATAGTAGTAAGGATTTATTTTTTTGTAAAATACAACATACTTTTAGATTTTACAAATCATACAATGTTTTTAATCTAAACATTTGTATATTTTCTTGACTTAAAAACTACCTATATAACACTTAAAACAAACCACACTTTTAAAGGCAAGAAAAGTCATACACAATACTAAAACAGCCAATTAAACAAAATAAACTTACGGACATTTTAAATATCTAACTTAATCGAATGTAAAAAGTTTGTGCAGTGATTTGACACGTTTTATTTATTTTATTAATTATGTTTCCATCATTATTTACCACTTGTTCTTAATAATTACAGACGGTTGTGTGAAATTTCTCAAAAAACAGGCCAACTCATTAGGCCTACTATGGATGGTGTACTCTTGTAGCCCCGGCAAACCTGTTGTAGTGTTCACATGGCAAGGAGAACAACCAGACCTCCCGAGCCTGCTGCTCAACTCGCACATGGATGTTGTTCCTGCTCAAAAAGTAATACACAATTAATGCCAAAATAATAAGAGCTGAAAGTATAACTTTATAATGCTTTATATACTAACAAAATATAATAGTGACAAAAATAACTGATTTTTTTTTTTTTAACTTCGGACTATTGTGCACACTTGGGCTAATGCAGATGATGGGAGATGATTTATAGCGTATGAAAATGCCAAGCCCTCACCGGGAATCGAACCCAGGTCCTCGGGGTGAAAGCCTAGTACGCTATCCACTAGGCCACCGAGGCGGCTCTGATTTCTTATAAAAGAAAGTTCCATATGCTCTCCATTTCGTTCTACACAAAGTTCATAGCAATTGTTAAGACTAAAAGTTGTTGCATTCATCTAACACAAGTATTTTTTTCCTTGTAATCCAATGCTAGTAGTTGTTGGATGATCATGGAAAATGCTTCCCTTCAGCATTCCCTAAATCTAGAAGTCCAGTGATAAGAGATCAGGTGAGTGGGAAGGATGACTTGTCAGCAGTTTATGAAATCGTTTCAAAAATCATTACAATTTGTCCTAAATTTAATTGCCCGGAATGACCGATTCTATATGAACAAAAATAGTTACCTACAATAACTATTTCTTACTGGTAGTAAAAATCATTTCAGCATAAAACAAACTCAAACTAGAACATAAATATAAACAATTTTAAGTGTAAATAATCAACAACAGAATCAACTGACCAAGAATATCAATACGGATTTCTGAATTTCAATACCACTTACTTTGGCGTATATTGTATTATATATTTAAGAGCTTTTAATTGTATATATTTAGTCTTTTTATATTATTCTTCTTTTCTACTAGGATTATTATCACTGTGTTCAGTATAATGATCTGCCTTCCCTAGCTTAGTCAATTCTACTTTCATTGACGCGTTTCAGAGAACCTTCATCTTCAAAAACTATATCTATACTCTAGAGTATAATATATAATACATAATAAGTATATACATACATAAGTATATATATATATATATATATATATATATATATATAAATATAATGTATGTCGACGCACACAAAAATCAGAAACTATAACACAGTCATAAAACCGGAGGTATTATATGTAAGCGAGACGCTAGCACTCCAAACAAAAGCCACCATGGAGAGTATTTTGAAGGAAGAACACAAAATCTTGAGGAAGATCCTTGGCCCGAGATTAACAGAAGATGGATACAGGTTGCACTCCCGGAAGACCACAGAGAAGATATCGAACCTGGCAGCAGATATCAGAAGAAGGAGGCTTCGGTTCTATGGACACGTCAGTAGACTCCCAACAACGAGACTTGCCAACAGAATCCTTAAGTATATACAAGGTGTAAAATCTACAACGTCGTGTATCGCACAAGTCAGAATAGACCTACATGACGCAGGAATAGACTCAACAGATGTTGAAGACAGGCGCGCATACAGGAGAAAGATGCTCGGTTGGAAGGTTCCAGAGAATGAAATCCCAAAGAGAGCAGGGGTAAAATGGACGGAGGAGCGGAAGAGGATCCATGGGGACAGGATGAGGGAGGTGTGGAGGATTAGAAGGAACAAGACATGAGTCGGAGTGCTTTGCGTGATCCAACAGGGTCTATGCGCAAATAATAATAATAATAATAATAATATATATATATATATATATATAAAATATACTCTAGAGTATAGATATAGTTTTTGAAGATGGAGGTTCTCCGAAAAGCGTCAATGAAAGTAGAATTGATGAAGCTAGGGAAGGCAGATAATTATACTGAACACAGTATACATATTTATGAGCTTTTCAGTATTCCTTTCTCTAATTTTCAATTGAAGCTATGCTTCATGCTTGCATTATCAGTTGTTCTCTTTTACTTAATAGTTCTACAAGATTTTATTATATTTCCATTGCGGTTAGATTTATATTAAATAATTTAATTTAATAAATCAATTCAGAAACTGAAAATGTTGATATCTTAAACATTGCTTATTTGTTACTTATTTGACATGGACATTTAGTTTTTAAACTTATACTAACAAACATAGAACACAACAATATTTTTATTTCATTAAATGCCATTTTAACGAAAAAAAATACAATAATAATAATAATTTTCACAAAAATATTTTAAAGTAACATGTATGTTTTGAGGTTATAACTTACCTGACTTTGAAAACGGAAGTACATACAACTAACAAACAAGAGAGACTGCCAAGTGGTGTATTTCTTTTTACTAATAGACCTACATTAAGGCTGAGTGGCCACTAAATGTAATGCGGAGTTGCCTTGTGCAGAGACTACATATTCAAAACCAAACCTGTTGATTTTAATGGAAGTGCGACCACTAAAAGAGTAGCAGAGTCATGTGATTCCACTTGATTCCATTCAGCTCTGTTATATGTGGAATTATAAGTTATACATGTATATGTTTCAAAGAATACCATGTTCAGTCATACTATAACCCTTAAATTGGTTGTTGCTTCCTTTTATATTACCACTTAATACTGACTAGACTCTGTGTTTTAGGAAAACTGGAAATACGATCCATTTGAAGCCTTTAAAGATGAAAATGGAGATATTTATGGACGAGGAGCTCAAGACATGAAGAGCATAGCTATTCAGTATATCGAAGCGATTAGGCGAATGATTAAAAATGGTGTGAAACTAAAACGTACCGTCCATTTGTCTTTTGTTCCTGGTAATTATAAATAATTTATCTTTTCTAATTTAGTTAAGGAGTAACTTACATTAAACAGTTATTGTTTTTAGAATGATATTCTCATCTCATTAATGTAATTACATCCTAATTATATTACAAAAATATTTTATTTCATAAGTTAACATAACAAAGAAAATGAATGCCTGCAGTTAATAAAAATCAGCTGTTTTGGGTAAAATAAAATAATAACAATAAATCCTAGATATATGGTTTGTTTAATATGTTACATAGAAGAAATCAAAAGAAATATTTGATGTAATAAACGTTTTTACCACAACAACATTTTGAAGCTGAAAAAATAACAAAATAATATTTAATCATTGTCGAGGATGACTCCCAGATATTTAGTACTACAATACCTCAACAAAAAGCTCAATCTAAAAGACCATGCAAATTACATCGCATCAAAGATCTCCTCAAAAACAATATACTAAAAAGACTAGCAGGAATAAAATGGGGAGGAACGCTTGATGTACTATGCCAAACCTACAAGTCATACATAAAACCAAATTTCTTTTACGGTGGTGAGATGCTTGTTTTGGCAGGCAGTGATGCCCTGAATAAACTTGAAACAAGCCAGAACAACTGCCTATGAATGATAACGGGTGCTGTGAAGACCACACCAATTGCAGCACTGCATGCCTATACCGACACCAAACCATTGCATAATGAATACAGGTGCAAAGCTATGATAACATATGAGAAGATTATTCACAGAAAGTACAATAACCTATGGATCCTAGAACCACCAGCAGAACAAACATTAAAAACAAAAACAAGCTTCAAACACATGATGCTTAAATGGAGATCAAGTGGTGTGGTGATCGAGGAGCCTACACAGTTGAAGAGTCCTCTGGACTACGACAGGTACAACATAAGCACTCAACTTGTGGAACCAATAAATAAAGCCAAGGACAACCCAGTCACAAATAACTTTGGAGACTATAAACAACCTATACCCATCAGACGACTGGTTGCGAATATACACTGACGGGCCATGTCACTTATATACTTTGCATCTTAATTGTACTTAATTATACAAAGTATACTTAATATACTTTGCATTAAGCTCGGATGCCACTGTTTTTGAGGCGGAGTTATTTGCAATCGATGAGGCATTGAGGCAAATAATAAGGCCATGGTTGAATAATAACATAGTGATATTAGTTGACTCTAAATCGGCAATACAAGCAATTGCTGACAACACATCTGCAGGCTCTATGATAAAATCGATCCAGAAGAAATACAAAATAGTTAAACACATTACCAAGGAATTGGTACTGCAGTGGATCCCATCACATGTAGGCATACAAGGGAATGAGCAGGCAGACAAGCTGGCCAAACAAGGAACACTTATAGTGCAGAAACCAAAAAGAATGCTCACACTGGAGGCTAGGATTAGTGCACTGAAGTGAACATCTTATCTTGAATTTACAAACAAAGTCAAGGAAGACGTAAAGATTATGAGAATGTATTCGACTTGTATGGGAAGGACCTGCAGAGGAGGACATCTGTCATGGTCTTTCGGCTGACAACTGGACACGACTGTCTGAATGAACACCTGAAGAAAATTAAGATATGACAACTGCACATTGTGTGAATGTCCAGACACCATCATGAACAAGGACCATCTTCTGGTCTGCAGAAAATTAGATGAAGAGAAGCAGAGAAGAAGAGACCTCCCTGGCCTCTACTGGGAAGCAAGATCAAAGTGGCGTGAGCCAGCGGAAGCCATTGGATAACAACAACATAATCATTAAATATTGGAGGATGGATTGAATATTAGTCCAAAACATTATGCTTCAAGACTATTAGCATAATTGCATAAAGCAAGACTATTGCCAATAATTGGACCCAATGTCATTAGAACTTATATTAAGACTCAATCCTCTTGTTCAACAAGACCCAAATCTCTGATAGAGTCATATGGAAACAAAACTTCCAACAATAGCAATAGCCCTACATATTACAACTTCTGAGGGTGAGTTACCAGAATGCTGGAAAAAACAGGGAAAGTCCTGAACCTTGTGTGTTACAAATGCACAAGGTTTATCTGTAAGGCTTCAGTTGTTCTCTCAGTAAAATCTAATTCGTATAATCTCTTTCTATTTCTTCCTTTCTACCATTGTAGTTTGAGAAAACCATCCCTTAGAAAACACACTTTAGAATGTGTTACTTTTATTTTTCCTTAATCAACAGTAACTTAAAAATGTGCTTATGTATAACTACAAAAGTAGTTTTCTTTAAGTAAAATTAAGCCACACAATCACAATAATGATTGATGGAAAACTACAAGTTCCAGCATACATTCCCAGAAGCAATGATCCTAGCAGCTTTAGTTTTGCTCATTTTTTCCAAATTTTTTATAATAAAAACATTAATTCTTTAAGTTCAAACTTCAATTTAAGTTTCACTATACACTGTGAAAAAATACTCACTAAAACCAAAACTTCCAATTAGCGGAAAAATATTTTAAAATAGAAAATTTACTTGGACATTTAATTATTGAAATGATTACATATGTACTCCATACTGTTACTATAGCTTATTATTAAAGAAGAACCATATTTTCATCAAATACTTTATTTTCAGTGTTTAAATTCCATTAAAATTGTTTTCAGATGAGGAAACTGGCAAAGAAGGAATGAAAATCTTTGTCAACACTCCAGAATTCCGTGCCCTGAATGTTGGTTGTGCCTTGGATGAAGCGCGTTCAAACCCATCTGATGCTTGCTACCTACTCAACGGAGAGCGAACTATTTGGAGTAAGTTTACAGTGATTAGTTAATTTTTGAAGTTAGTTACAAAGTCTCTTTTGCACTTTTTAAATTCAGAATAGTTATTTTACGAAAACCTTCTTGTTTGAAATTATGCAAAAAAATTTTATTGACTTTTTCAAACCCAATTTAAAAAGTGATATAAGAGTTGGTACTAATGTTTTCTCCTATTAAATAATTTGATTTATGAGGGTTTTTTTCTTTATTTGTTTCACCCAACTTTGGGGTACACTAAATCAATCACTTTTTAATGTTCTGTGCCTTCCTCGTAGCCCAGTATTGCTTCATTCGTTGTGATCTTGCTTTTCTTTCTTTGTCAGAGATTTGGATTGTTCACTTGGATTTGACTTTGCCTTGGAACCGTTGCTTCTTGTCCTTGGTTATTGTTTTGGCTGTTCTGTCCATAAGCATAGTGTCAGTGATTTGTAGTTCTGTTATGTCTTTCTCTGTTTCTCTAAACCAAAGTGGTTTGGCTCTTCTATTGCGAAAGTATTCATGAGGGTTTATTATAAACATATTTTTTTAATTTCTTAATTAGTTTTGAATTTTAGTCTTTACTAAATGTGTTAATTACTTGATATGAGAAAGTACTGACGGCAAGTTGACTTACAGAAGGTCAATAGGCATCAAATACACTGAATAAGATTTTTTTTGCATATTTTGTGCCAGTTGGATCAACGTTAAGCAACGTTACAGGAGTAACTGTAACTCAGACTAAGAACAATTAATTGTGCAGTTAATAGCACAAAACAAAATAATAATTTCTAAAACATATTAATGTACAATAAGTTTTAAATACTTGGAAAAACAATATAGCATTGCCATATATAAAAATAAATCACTATATTTGAAATACAAAACAATTATGTAAAATTATTTCAATATTTATTTCGTAGTATGTATATAAGGTATATTAAGAAATATAAAGAATTTATACTTGCATTTTTTGTATTTAGGGCTAGTCAGAGGTCCAGTGACACTAGTGGCTACATCTGATCTTAGGGCTTTCTGTCTATAGAGTAGGGTTAATTTGCCACCCAGTGCATAAACATTCACATTGTTTGGAAAAAAATATTTGTATTTATTGTTAAAATAAAAAAAAACAAAGGAGTTTGTGGCTGGTTATTACACTTTTTAATTATAAACAGCATGAACAGTAATCTATTTGGATTTTTTTTTTAAATATTCATAAATTAAATGAGAAATGATTTAACAAAGAAAGAAAAAAATAGAACAGAAAAATGTGTTATTTTTTTTTAAGAGAGGTGAAACTCTAAATTACATAACACTAATTTTAACCTCTATATGTTTATCATCATAATCCAAAAACAAATTGTTCTTACATCAATAGATAATAAAATCAAACAATTAAAAAAACCAAATAAAAATGGTTTCAAGATTCTACTAAAAAACCTATAAAGGAAAGTTGCCCTTATATCAGGCAAAATACAGACACTACAGTAAAGTTGTTAATCAGGAATGTCTGTAGAGAGTGGGAACAATGTTGAGAACTGAACTAACAGATATTAACAAAAAAAAAAAAAAAAAAATTGTTATTGCATAATCTATTTTATGATAAAGGAATAAATTACTGTTATTAATATTATTAACAATATCATAAAAAAACATTCTATATAATAAAAAGTGTACACTACAAGAAAATTGAAAAACTGTCAGATACTATGAGAAAAATGAGAATAAATTTTTACGGCCATCTTCTTAGAATGAATTCTAATAGATTAACGAAACAAGTGTTTGATTTTTTCCATAATCGTAAAACAAAACCGAACTGGTTTAGAGAAATTGAAAAAGACCTAATAGAATTAAAAATTACAGAAAATTCACTGCTTGACCAAACTGCTAAGATAATTACCAAAGACGAAAGAATAAGATTCCAAGATAAAACCAAAATAAAACCTAAACCTATCATTTCAGAAGAGGAGAGGAAAAGAAGATCAGAAAGAATGAAGAGCTACTGGGAACAAAGAAAAGTACAGCGCGCAAGAAATGATTAATTCAGCGTACCCCAAAGAGGGTGAAACGAAAAGAAAAAAAAGAAAAAAGTGTACAACAAATTTAAATTATGAAAAAAGAGGCTCAGAAAATATCTGAGGTGTTAATTTTAATGTTTGAATAAATATAACCTGAATAAAGAAAGTAACCTCTTAATTTTTTTGTCTTTACCTTATGAGAGTTAAATTAACGATAGTAATAGACAAGCTTTAACAGAGGTAAAAACTTATAGTAGTATAAGCAATAATTACCTTGACGTGTAAAAGTTCAAAGGCAAAACAGACTGGATGGTGGTCACTTTGGACATGCGGTACTTAGAAAAGAGAGAGAAAAGAAGTAAAAAAAAATGAAGAGATGAGAAGTAAGAAATAAAGAAATATGTAACAGCCTATTGTTGACTGTAGTGCATTAAAACATAACTTGTATTAATGTTTTCTTACAAATTAAATGAAATGTTTGTATAGTTAAAGATAAAATAGAATGAATCTAAATATTTCTGTTTCAAGGACCTGTGGTGCACTGTACCGGAGAATCAGGACATAGTTCTATTATTATTGAAAACACAAGTCAAAACAAAGCTAGGGTGGTAATTGACCGCTTTATGGACTGGCGACAGAAAGAAAAAGATAAATTAGACGCAGATCCTAACCTCAATCTCAGTGATGTGAACACTGTCAACCTTACTGTTATTAAAGTAAGTTTTTACTGCTATTAGATTTGTTTGAATTTCCTCAGTTTAATCTCACAAACAATATTTTTTTAAAATTTATTACACTGAGTTTACCAAAATTTTAATAAATATCTAAATTACACCATTTTTTTTAAATAACCGTCTAGGACAACCTGTTATCAATAATTTTTATTTGTTGCTCCCATTCTAGAATTTTTCAGAGATAATATTTTGTATGTGTTGGGCATGCTCGCAGCATTCTTCTTCTTCATCCGGATCACCCACTTTGGGGTACGCTAAATCAATTACTTTGATGTGCGTTAGCTGCCTTCCGCTGTATCCAATACTGCTTCATTCTATCCAAGGAAGCCTTCCTTCTTTCATCCGAGACTGCCCCGCCCCTTTTAGATGT
Organism: Callitettix versicolor; assembly: GCA_022606455.1. Classification (NCBI taxonomy): domain Eukaryota; kingdom Metazoa; phylum Arthropoda; class Insecta; order Hemiptera; family Cercopidae; genus Callitettix; species Callitettix versicolor. The sequence goes on along the minus strand of CM040189.1, from coordinate 5,446,323 downwards.
TGGTTTTTCTTGGAACCTTAGGTTTTCATTATGTAAAAGTTTTCGCAGTTTAAGTACATCGTCAATCATCTCATCTGATATCGCCAGCTCAGTTAAGTCCTCCTGGACCCGCCTGAACCAATTACTCTTCGTTTTCCGATCTCTGAAGAAAGCAAAGATCCGCCTAGTAAGTCTACTGCTGTTCATCCTACTAATATGGCCATAAAAACTAAGTCGTCTTTTCCTCATGCTATCTGAGAGTCTCTCAATTTTGAGATACAGGTTTTTATAAGAAATCAACTTTACTTCATTATTTCTAAAGTTTTGGCCCAATATCTTCCTTATTAACTTTCTTTCCTTCTTCTCCAGGTTGTCCAGTAATCCCTTATTATTGAGTGTAAGAGTTTCAGATGCATATAAAGCCTCTGGTTTGATCACAGTTTTATAATGCTCGCAGGATTCATGTATACCAAATATTTTTTTAACATGTTCACTAACACCAAAAATATTTCAGCCATATAATTTAAGATTTTCTCAGATTACCTCCATAACATAACCTTCATAGTTGTAATAGCAGTTTAACTATGAGCTGGTTGGTTCCGTTGAAACAGATCTAATATCTACCTAATACTTTGGACAGTGGCACAAAACGCTCTAACCCATTATGAAGTATTGGTCTACTATAGGTGGTTTGAAACTTTTATACCATTATAATGTTCTGCACAGATAAAACACTTGGTCTCTAGCTTTTTGAATAGCTGTGTTCATATTAGTATCATAAAGTTTGTACTACTGTTGTTTACTATTTAATCACAGCTGACTCAATTTGGCTTCATGATTAGACCAAATATTAATACAGTGGTACCTCGATATACGAGTGCCCTAATATACGAGTGTTTTGAGATACGAGCTGCCGAGCGAGCGATATTTTGCTTTGAGATGAGAGCAAGATTTGAGATACAAGGAATCGCACACTACACCGCTGCACACAACCCCAACATGCGGGGCGCATGTTGGTGTCATGTGCAGCATCTAACAGATTCTCCCACCTCAGATTAGTCTGTGTGCGCATGTTCTGGAAGGACCACTTTAACATCGTGATATGCCTAAGAATTATTGATCAGACCTGGCTGGATGTTACAACGAGGAACTTGGAAGATTGTTACAACCTCTGCATGGAAGAAGCTGTAGCCTGAGGCTGTAGCTGAAAGGACCTTCGAAGAATTGGAACCCGAAGTGTCTGTTGTAGAGGAGATTGTTTCTCTAGGAAAATCCTTGGGTCTGGAGGTGGATGAGAGAGATGTGAATGAACTCGTCGAGGAACAGTCTCAGGACCTGACAACCGAGGAGTTACACGATCTATATGCGCAACAGTATACGATGGTTCAACGAAAAATTAGTTTTGAAAAGGAGCCGGAGATGGAGGAGGTTATCTCCTCTCTTGTAGGGACAAGAGATATAAAGGAGATCTTGGGAATGTGGGAGAAAGTTGTAGAGTTCGTGGATAAAAATCACCCCGAAAAAGTTGCAACTGGTCATGCATCGGAGTTGTTCAACGAAACTTGCCTAACTCATTTCCGCAGTATCCTGAAAGAGAGGAAGAAACAAACCTCCTTGGACAGTTTTTTTAAACGATCTTCAGGTGAAAATTAGCAAAGCGTGACGAAAAAAGCGAAGCCAGTGACGAAAATTAAGTGCTTCCGTAAGCACTTCACTTTTTCTTTTATTATGTTTTTATAGAATATGTATTTGTTAATTATAAATAAATGTTTCTTCTTGTAAATACATTTTTCTTATTCAAAAACACTTAACAAAAACAAACTGAGGTGGTGTTTTGGGAGCTAGAATAGATTAATGGCATTTCAATTAATTTCAATGGTGAAAAATTGCTTTGAGATACGAGCAATTTGATATATGAGCAAGGTTATGGAACGAATTAAACTCGTATGTCGAGGTACCACTATATCTTATAACTTCTAGAATTTTATAATATATATTTATGTCTAAATGTATCTGAAATTGCCTTTTAAATAGGTCCAAGTTACTTATAAGTGCCTTTTAAATAGGTCCAAGTTACTTATAACTGGCTCATATTTGAGACAGCTGTTCTGTTAAGTAATAATATATGTTATTAGACTAGAATAAATCAATATAGACCAGATGATTCATAGATTTATAATTTATAATTTATTTTTAAACTACTTATTTTTAACATATTTATTTTTAATTCATTTCATTCACCTATTCTTTTCAATTTAAACAATTAAAAAAATAAGCATATATTCATCTTTGTATCCTGTGATGATTTTGTGGGTATGATGATCATATAGCTGACAGTTGCAAGTGAGATCTCTTTTATTTTAACCTTAGTCTGTGAATGCGGAATGTCTAGCTCTCTCGTTCAAAATGTAAGCCACTTAGTATCTAACATGTTAAATCATAAATTTAACTAAATTTATACATCTTCTTGCTCTGTTTACTCATTTTAGAAGCATTCGGAATTAATATCAATAATTATTATAATTTCCATACTTGAGGCATTATAACAGCTTACAATTTGTCATTCCTGCTATATTTTCTTTAAAAAAAACTAATTTTTGTACTTCAGGGCGGAAACCAGACAAACATAGTTCCCTCTGAAATTACCCTCAGTTTTGATATTCGTCTCGCAGTTGACACAGATCATGCTAAAACTCAAGAAATGATCGAAGAATTCTGTAAGGAAGCAGGAGAAGGTACCTATGTTACTTACGATGCCAAAGAACCGCACGTTCCTGTCACAAAAATTGATGACACTAATCCTTGGTGGACTGCATTCAAGCACGCTTGTGATAAAATGTAGGCAAACTTATTTATTTTTATAAATCTAGTTGCTAAGTAGAAGATAAACTTGTTTTAATTGATTATCTTGCATTAGTAATACAGCTAAACTAATTTGATATATTTTGTAATGTTAAAATTGTAGAGAAAATAAGTTCCTTATAATTATTATTGATAACCCCAATCTAAACAGCTATCTGATGTCCTGTTAACAATGGCACTTTTAAAAATGATGCATTCAACGTGGTTAATTGTGTACTTATTTCAATTATGGGTCAAGAGTGTGTTACGTACCTATCCATTTAGGTTCTTACTAACTTGTAGAAGTGGTATAAAATGGCAAACGGTTTGTTTCAGCTGCTTATGGTTCATCATGACTCCTTAATTACCTCCACTAGTATCCACCCATTATCCTGAGATTTTTTAAAAATTTGGTGCCTTATTTTAAATCCGCAATTAAAGGCTGGCATATCTAAGATCGTAAAGCACTGATCAGTCTGCTGTGTCTCCAAACTCAACGTGCTACGTTTGAGACTAGAATTACTGTAATAAGCTTTTCACTTACCAATAACACTAATCCTTTGTCCTCATTAGTATGAATGTTATGACTCAAAGTATGAATGTTAAAAAAAAATATTATTAAAAACAATCTTATTCAGAGACTAAAAGCCACTTTTTCACCATCTTTAAACATCTACTCTTGAAGGCTAAATATGTTTGATAATTTTTGTCCATCACAATAAAACATATACTCGATTGTGATGGTTTCCAAAATTTGCGTGTTATGTGTGGTCTGAGCAACTGTTTGCAGATGATGTTGGCAGATAGTGCCTCGGCCGTTGACCGGGTCCTAGATTTCCTTCATCGTCTGAATTTTTTAAAGAAAATTTAATTTATATTTTTGTTATTGCTTGTTGTAGGGCTCCTTTACAGCCCTTAAAAGTTTGTTTACATTTTTTGTTTATTCATTTATTTTTAAGTTGTTTTTATTTTGTTAATTAGTTTTAGGAACATTAATATTTCTTTTATTTATCTTGTTATTGTTGTATGGCCAATATACAGCCTACAATAACTTTGTGTATATGTTGTTTTAAGATTTATATTATTGTTAACTAGTTTTAAGAAACTATTTATAGTTGTTATTGTATTTTGTATTGTTATTGTTTTGTTTCTTGTTTTTATAATGTCTTAAATTGTTATTGGATTTGTTTCTATGTTTTAACAAATTGTATTAAGTAATTAATGTTGCGCCTCGGCAATGATAACCTTTAAGGTTTTTCGCCAGGAAAAAACATTGAGAGAACAAAAGAACATAATATTGCATAGTTCTAGGGTTTCATCAGAAAATCATGATTTACAGTCATATTTAATATGTATTTTTAATTAACTTAATGTTTTATAAATTCTTTGCCTATAATAAACATCAGTATCATTTTATAGATGATTTTCCCTAAAAGTTTGCTTACTTGCTTCATGTGAAAGTGCTATATTGACATCTAATTCTTCAGCAAATCTGACAATTTAGGTAAAAATAAAATGTCCGAAATTATTACTGAACAATTTTTCAAACAATAAATCTACAGTAAAACATTCATATTTTGAATGTTACAGTTGCCTTATTTTCTAGAGATGTGAAAATATTCCTTGCCTGTTCCATATATCCTGGCCTTCGTTAGCTTTTTAGTGGTTTATTCTCTAACATGTGTGCTCTTCTTTAGGTTACTCTGTGATTTGTCTTTTATTAGTAAATAGCCGCCTCGTGGTCTAGTTGATAGCGTACTGGGCTTTCACCTCGAGGACCCAGGTTCAATTCTCAGCCAGGGCTTGGCATTTTCATATGCTATAAATAATTCCATTGTCTGCATTAGCCCAAGTGTGCACAACAGTCCGACGTTAAACACCATAAAAAAAAAATTTATTAGTAAACCAGGACAAATTGTTTTGGTAGTGTTTATTTTGATTTTTTTATTAACTTTCATACCCTTGGTTATTTTGTTTTGGGGGAAAATTAACTGATGCTTGGGAGGGCCATCCCATCGCCCTACTTGTATCTGCCCCGTCTATGACAAATGCTTTCTCTCCATAAATCACCTTCTGATCATCCGATCATATTAATTTGTATATTTTCATTTTTCTTTACAGTTAATAATAGTCTTATTTTGCTGTCTTTTTACACATAATGCTTGGCATAATCTTAAATGCTTAATTTGAGTGATAAGTCACAAGAAGAATCTCTTCTTGTGCCCCCGATAGTTTTTTCTGGTCATTGCTACTACTTCATAATATAAGCATTGTTTGACTGCTGCACTTAATGTTTGCAGTATCAGATTTATGTTATTTTCAGAATTAATAGGTTTATTTATCATTTTCAATTTAATAATGAAGCCTTTTTAAGAATAGCTGTGACAGGTTTGTTCTAAGGGAGTTTTTGTTTATTCCAGGGATGTAAAATTGAAAACTATGATCTCCCCTGGAGGAAGTGACAGCAGATATCTAAGGGCGGTAAGTAACAGGAAAAAAAATAAAAATAATAAAATTTTGATTTATTGGACTGCCGTGACTGAAATTAATAAATTATCATAGGTCTGAAAAAAATCAGGTAAACTTAATAAAAAATAATTTATTTTTTTTATAACATTTTTCTTAAACACTTTTAACTGGAAATGTATTTCAGTGTTATTTTGTATCACAAAAACAGAACATTTTTTATAATTTTCCAGTAAAAAAAAAAAAAATTGTATTTTGAATTTGCTCAAAACACAAAAATTTGGAAATCGCTATCTTATAAATATGACATCATGATTGTAAACTGGTATACTTTTATTTTTACAAAATCCTTTTAGGCCAATTTTTATAAGTAAGAAATTAAAGTACTCTAAAGATATAAATATTTGAAATACAATATTTATTGATCCTACAGTCAATCTTAATTATTTTTGTGGTACCTAATGGCCTTTTAAACAAACACATTTTTGAAACAATAATTGTCAAAATACAGCCTTTAAAATTGATAAAGAGAGTTTAACACATATGTTTACTAATTATTTTTAAATGTGTTGAAAAGTAAGTATTTAGATTATTATTTTCTCTAAGGTGACCAAATACATTATTTTGCAATTTTTTTAAATACAATTCCAAAAAATTGAGACTAAAGAACAGTTTATAACAACAGAAAGTTCGCCAGTCCAAGCAAAGGATAAACCAAGGGTAAAGATATTAAAATAAGCACAAGCGCTCTATGAATTTTCAGTACAGTCAAGGAAGTTACACACAATAATTGCAAAATCTGGAACTTTTTATAGAAGCAAATCTAATTTCTGCATTCAATGTTTATAAGAGAAGTTTTAATGAATTATGATTATTATATTACAGCTAGGTATCCCAGCTCTTGGGTTTTCTCCAATGAACAACACACCTACTTTGCTTCATGCTGACAACGAATTTCTCAATGAAAACACATTCCTCCGCGGCATCGACATTTATTATAGTATTATAAAATCTATGGCAAACCACTGATTGTACTTTACATATTCAAGATAAAAGTTATAATATAATATTGCTTAATTTAAAATGTTTTTTTATTATATTCTTAGCCTTCTTGTCTTTCAAAAATATGAGGTACATTTAATAAGTCCTTAGAAAAAAATAGAAACAGATTTTTTTGTATTCATTTTATTTTTCTACATAATCTCCCTTTAACCTCTCCACACTCCTTCAAGCATTCCTCCAACTTTTCTTAGCTGGCCAAAAAGTTGGTAGTTCCTCAAAATGTGAGTTTTGAACGAAATATCAAACACATATTTAATAGGCTTAACACCAAACGAGATTGGAACTGAGTTGGATAAAGTTCACGGCACATCTACTCCTTTATTTGCAACTGTTTACAATTGGATAAATGAATCCAAATGTGGCTGTACATATACAGAAGATGAACATCATACGGGAAGTGACTACACCTGAATTGATTAACAAAATCCATGATATGATTTTAGGTGATTAACAAACGAAAGTTCACAAAATAGTTAAGACCAGATCCCAAGGTACAGTGTATTTAACTTTGCATGAAAATTGGGTGTGAAAAAAATCTCGGCAAGATGGGTGCTGCATTTACTCTCAATCGAGAATAACCACATGATGCAATCATGTGGTTGACTCTGAAACTGTTTTGGCACTTTTCAGTCATAATCTTGACAGGTTTTTGCATAGATACATAACTGTAGACAAAACATGTATACATTACTATTCTCCAAAAACAAAGTAACAATCAAAACAGTGGATTTTTGAAGGTAAACGAGCTCCAAAGAAGGCAAAAATGGTAAAATTAGCCGACAAGTTGAAGGTCACAGTTTTTTGGGATGGACACTGAATAATCTTCATTGATTACTAAGAAAAAGGAAAACCCATAACTGGAGAGTATTTATCCGTTGTTGTTTCACTGGCTGAGCTTATTTGAAAAAGAAAACGATTCAATTTCATCAAGACAATGTACGGGTGCATACCGGTACTGTTTTGGAATTCAAATTCAAATTATTACAACATGCAAGTATTGACCAAATTTGGGCCCTAATGACTTTGACTAGAATGTCATTGCCTAAATAGAAACCTATTTTTAGAAATTACTGAAATCCTACTTTTTGGTGAAGTTGGAGAAATTCTTGAAAAAGGGAAATTATGTTGAAAAATAAAAAAAATTTGTTTCCATTTTTTTTTTTATACTTATTGAACATCCTCATAAGCTAGTACTTTAAATAACTATATAGCAATAGTTCATTTGTTTCTTAAACAAAAATCAAAGTTGGTTATATCATGTTGCTACCTTAGTTACATTTTGAATAATTAAGTCTTTCAGCTCAATAAAAATTATTGATTTTGTATGGTAGTCTTCATTCAATCCTTTAAAAATTCTCGCAGCCAAATATTCATTATTAGTCCAAGGATGCACCTTTCTGTTTTCTGACTAATATCAATATGAAATACAATTTCCTTTTTTGCTACATTCTTGTATATTATTTGATAAAACTTTTTTTTCCATTTAAAATGTTAACAACAATTTTATCTCTTAGGATTTCGACTTTTTCACATCTTAAATCAACCTTAAATTTTCAAGTAACATGAATTTAAAATGCTAACTGTTTTATTTGAACTTTTAATAAGGTAACAAAGTATTATATATATATATATATATATATATATATATATATATATATATATATATATATATATATATATATATATTAATAGGCTGTACTTGTAATAAAGTATAGTAAGTTAACAATACTTTAGATTATTTAACTTACATTATCTATTTTTTTCATTTTAAATTTTACATTGTGTTGTTAGACATTGTTGTAACTGCTAAATAATAGACAAAATGCAGCCATCTTATTTACGATTAATATCAAAGAGGAAGAATGGAAGTTTGTGCCAGTACTCTTCAGAAATTTATTGCACCTAAAGTGGCGAACTGCGCACGATTTAAGGAAATGATTGATTTTCTACACGTGCTACTTTCTCTAATAATTACGATGGAGTCTTTCAAAAATTGTTGATACTCTAAACACTGTCCTCTGCAGCAAACTTATTTATTTGATGTATTATTATTTCCGTATCATATTTATACGAGTTTTTTTTAAATTTAAAATATCGTATTTTATACGAGTTTTATTATAGTCTATACATATATGTAAGTCTATATATATATATATATATATATATATATATATATATATATATATATATATATATATATATAGATAGATAGATATAGATATACAGCACTTACATTGTAGATTGTAGTGTAAACTTTGTTATATAGCCTTTAAAATCTGTGGTCATGTGTACATCTATTATCTTGTAGAGATACTGTAAACAGATTATTATAGAGACTATAATTTTATTTCGTCTGTTTCACTTAGCTCCAAAGAAAAAAATATTAATATGGTGTTTTAAATTTACTGTAATTAGGGTAATTTGTACTTAGACTCCAATTTATGGAAATAAAGAGGTTATAATTTCTGTAGTAAGCAGGTAAACATAATACTTATTAGGATAAAACTTGTTTTTACTTTCTTTTTCTAACAGGCTTTTGTATGGTTGTATCTCTTGTTGTATCGTAGTTAGTTTTGATTAGTGTGATTAAAATGAATTTATTAATTTTTTTTGCAGTTCAGTACTATAGTTTTATACTATTATATAACTATAATTACTTAAACTGTGATCATTTTACATTAAATTTATATGGTTAGTGATATTACATTTGGAAATGTATTTTTTATATTTGTACTTCAGTGTGTACTTTTGAAGATCATAAATCTGCACTGGCTTTAAGATTTGTTTATTTTATACTACAGAAAATTGAGACAGCTCAAGGAAGTTAAGTCCACTCAGCATCCATTACATATTGCATTTTAAGTTTAATGCTTCATTAATTTTATATGATCCTTCCATTTTTATTTTAATAGTGAGAACATTTTTGTTTCTTGGTGTGTTCAAGGTATTTTCTTGAGTTCACATTTGATATGCTATTAACTGCAAAGTGACAAGTGACTGGGAATATTTTATGGTATGTAGCCTAATAATGATAGGCCTATGGATTGATTTATCTTCATTTTGATTCTCCATTTCTTTGGCCACAGCATTAAGAAAGAATTGTTGCTAACTGATGACGTCCTCCTTTTTTAGCAACTCACATTATCAGAGTCATCTGCATAAGTTTTAATCCTTTAACTGGTATACCAACATTTTATTTATAGAGTAAATAAAGCACTGAAAACAGAACACTTTCTTATGGCACCAACTTGCATTTCCTTCAGCTCAGAGTACTAGCTTTTACCTGGAAATCATGATGATTATCTAGGTAGGCTATTAGATTTAACATAAGGTACCAAATCATAACTCGGGTATATTATGTAACTTATATTTAAGACGATTTAAACTTACTTGTCATTAGCCATACTTTGTCAGATGCTTGGGCATTGGCTCTTCGTGGTTTAGGCTATTGGCTTTAGGTACCTTTTAGATACCTTATGTAGATCTGGGAAGTATCAAAAATTATTCAAGAAAATGGGACTGATGACTATGGTAAAAAATTGTATTTTTAAGTTTTTTACCACAGTTATAGCTGCTTAAAACGTCTCTAAAAACTAATTGTTTTCCTTATTTTACACAATTATAACTATCAGATTCTATATTAATTCTATAAACTTATTGGTTCTAAAATTTTTGCTGAAATAGGTAAAAATGCACTTTAAGAACTTTTGGTAATTTTTACACTGAAACATTTCAAATTATGCCCCATATTAATAATCAAAATATAAAAGTGCGGAAACAACTGAAGCTACAAAAAAGTGAAAATAAAATGGCAAACATAACCTTAACATAACCTTTTGCTACTGTGCAAAAGTGAGAAAAATGTTTTCAGTAGCGAAAAAGATTAATTTCATGTGTGTTGTGTTATTAATAATGAAAGGTAGGAAAATATATGTAAAAAAAGCTCCATACCTACCTTGACTCAGCTGCCACATTGTAACCTAACTCAACTCAGTTGTTTCGTGGTAAATGAAATGCATGTTGTTAACAATGAAAAGGATATATATTTTTTTTTTTTTTTTAACTATTTCATAATCTAACTCGACTTGGCTGTTCAGCGTTTAACTCACTTGTTAAGTATGTAAGTAGTAGGCTATTCCTAAAAAAATACTAACCTTTGTAAGTAGTGTCAATTAGGTGGATATAAAGCTGCCGCAGTTTTGTAAAAATGGTGAATCCATTGCTTATAATGTCCGTATTTGTACATAAATTGAAATTTGGTTAAATAGCCTAAGAAGTTTTTTTTCAATGCCAAATTGTGGGATTGTGTGTAGAATTTTACACCAGCATCTTTTGATTGTATTTGTGCACCCACCAGTCGTAAAATCAACCAACTAACCGAATGGTTAATCGTAATATGGATGAAGCCACTATGAGAAAGCAAAATGAATTCGAGAAAGAATATGATTATTGATAAATGCTGTGATTTATAAGATATTTAGTAACACTCCTGTAATTCCAACTTAAACTGACAAAAAGAGGCAAATCGCCAAGTTCATAATTACCGGATATCATTTGCCCGAACGATGTTTTCAGAACAAAAACTTCCATGATAATAAATGATTTATTATAAAGTGTGTATTAATATAGTAAAGGAACATTATCATACAAATTAGCCAAAATAAACATACAAGTAAAATCCATGTAAAGTAAACATGCAGGTATATTCAGGCAAAGTAAACATCAGTGATATAGGTTAAAAATATAGGTTAGTAACAAATACCTAAAAATCTAATTTATTGTATATTTATCGTAACAAATGTCATCTTCCGCGCCTTAATAGCTTTGAAGGAAATGATATAACACGTAATACAAACATTACGTGTTTCAAATAATGGTTTTTACAAAAGTCCTGAAAATTTAGAAGTATCTTCAAATATAGTGCATAAGTACCGAACAAAATATGAAGGTTCCTATATTGCTGAAGAATCTGGTTCAAGAGCTGTTGGAAAATTAGCCTAATTTATCACACAATTGGTTAAGAAGATTTTGTTCAAAGATTTTGGTAATATTTAATGAAGATCAACATACTCTTGTTAGTATATCAAATTTTAAAAACAAGACATTGACAGTTTGAAAATAATGTCAAATAAAAATAAATTCGGACTGTTTTGGGTCAGAGTTTTAATGCCAAACAATACCAATCTCAATCACAAATGTTTTTGGCTATTAAGTAAACATTTTGTAACAGGCTTGTTCAACTTAATTATATGTAATCAATCAATGTAGGTTCACAATTAAGTATAAAATCAATTTTATATCATCTAATAAACTAGCAACGTATGTTTATTTTAAGTACATGGTAGCGTATTTGTTGTTTTTCACCAAAGTGCTGGCATACCCAGACGAAGCGTAAAATAGAAGTTTGTGTGTGTGTAAATAAATAATATATGCAGTATAAGCCTAGGGCTAGTGATTTCATTTTTATAAATTAATATATAATAAAAGCTTTTTATAATCATTTCACTTTGTAAATGTAGTGTTATGTTTTATTTTCATCTAGGCTAGAATTTTTTAAAAACTGCAATTTAATATTAATGAACTAAAGTACTATATATTATAACATTTTAAAATCCCTAGATACTTTTCCAAATTTTAATAAATATGTTTCTTAACTTTTTTGATAATTTCACAAAGCACACACGCATGCACGCATGAATGCACATATACACAAACGCACACACACGCACTTTTTCCTTTTTATTCCTTAGAAATGCCTGACTATGCTGATGAACCAAATCACTTATTATTTATTGAACACACAGTTGGTACTTGGTTACACTCCATGATGTCAAGGAAAATTGGACCACTACACAAAATTCTTTTATTTATTGACATGTTTCCTTGCGACACCTTCAGACATAGTCTCACTAAATAAAAGATATTTGTGAAACTATATTAGTGGTCTGTTTTTTCTACAAATCACTTATCTGTTTAAATGGTAGGCTAATGCTTCCTTTCCTTTCTTAAAGGACTTTCATTTGGGAATAGTAGCTATTAACATGATACCTCAAGGAAATCAGAGCATTTCACAAGTTCAGAATACTAACAACGTTATTCCCAGGTAAATACCGTAGTTACGTTAGAATAAAAGAAGAATTAAGTGAAACAAATATGTCATACTCTTTGGTATTCTGTATTTAGGGAAATCGTGATGCCATAAGTAGGATAATGCAGAAAATTTAAACTTTTAAAATGTACCAGTAGGTCCTAGCTAAGTTTGGATTACCTATGTTCTAAATTAATCTTCATTTTTTTACTCTACGCCAAGGACCTAATTTCTGTTATCATTATTGCCTAAATCAGAGTCACGATTATCAATCCATCATCATTTGGGTCTCCCAATACTCTGCCAATGCACACAGAATGGGTTAATTGTCCTGAACAATTTTTACAACTCCTGTTTTCCATTCTATTAATATGGGTGTTCTATTCACTTTTCTGATTGCTTACCTAGTCAGCAATATTTTTAGTCTAACAAGTTTCTTATATCCTCCAATTCTCACTCTGTTTAGTAGAGTTTTACATGAGATCTGAGAAAGCTCATCTGCTGCCTCAGCTGTTTGTTATCAATGTTTCTTATGTGGTTACAGGTGTAATATATGGTCTAGTTTTATGTATATCCATATTAATAAAAAGACATTTTTGTCTACATATATATTGAGTGATGTAGGCTACAACCATATCTATGGCACACATAGATTTAAAACTTTTCGTGTGGACAAAAGAAGACCTTAAAGCCGGACTTCAAAGTTTTTAATTGATTTTCTAAAATTAAATATTTAGTAAAATTACACCTGATCTAGGGATTTTTTAAACTGTTTTAATTTAGGAGCAAAAAAAAGAACCATTGTAACATATTTCTCATGCTAGAAGATGTTTATTATTTTTTATTATTGTTGGAATGGATTATTTTTACATATGACATTCACAGTGAAAATTCTTGTATCGATACAGTTTTTTAGGGCATTCACATGGATATATTCACAGCCTAGAGCAATTATTATATTATATTCACCATATAATAGGCTCAAATTACCTTAAAAATAAACTTACAAACTTTTACAAAATAACAATTATTAATAAAGAAGATCTCTTAAAAACAAGCTAGGCTAATACAATATTGAAAAATAAAACACAATATGAAACTTTTTTTTTGGACCTCTATACTTTGTCAGTTAGATTAATGAGGATGAGGATCGGTGATAGTGTTATGGATAAAGCAAAGGCAGTAACTGCATCTCGAACCCACAAACTTTACGTGCACAGTTCAGAGACACAGCAGACTATCTGGTGCCTTAGTCACATCGACCACCACCGAGCCCTAGTAAAACTATAGGTACCTCAAGACTAAAATGAATGAATCAGCATCAATAAATGTTTAGCATAAATCTGTAATGCCAGCAGTTTATGTGGAATGTAAACAAAAATATCAGGGTCTACTGAATTTAAGTGTGAAGAACAGATGCCAAATGATAACCTCTCATTTGCAGGTGAATAATAACCTATTCTTCCTCTCAAGAGGGTGATAACCCCTCCTCCTTTTTAAGGCAACAAACCCTCCTCTTCTGCAGAACACACAAGCCAGTTAATTCAAGAACCTATACACATAATGTCACACCATGTGTTGTAGAAATACTAAAAAGTAAAGCTTTACAAATCTTGGTCGAATGACGTCCCAGATCACGTAAATCACTGGAGACATTCCAGAACGTCAGTACTATTTACTGTAAACACCCGTATTTGTCAAAGTGTTAATAATTACATAGGCGCCTATTTAGGCTAGTAATAGTAGTCCACCTAGTGTAGCCTTGGCATTGTTTGGCTGTAGGTATGTTTTTTTTAATTTTTTGTAAAAAAACCTATTTTTAATACTAAGTGAATTTAAAATTTTATTTATTGTTTTTACATTTATAAGAAACATAACAGTACTTGTTATGTTAATTTGTTTTTTTTATCTTGAAAAATTGTCAAGATAATGTCTTATCTTATAATTATTTTGTTACATTAGATTGTAGGTCTGTATTGTAATTATTTTTACATGTAACAACAGATAACATTTTTAGTAACTTATTAGAAAATGTACAGTTGTAATAGCTTTGATAATAGAAAGGGCAGCAAGATGAGGCAGGCAGGTAGGTAATAAGTAGCATAACAAAATTAAAATATGTAGATTTCAATAATTGTAATTAAATAGATAGGCATAAAAAGATATAATGTTCTTCAATTAGTTTGGTAGTTCTACATTATTTTAATAGTTATTTAATGCCAAGTAAAAAAGTAAATGAGTTTTTTGTTCTTATTTATTACTGTATTAGAAAAAAGTTGTTTTATCACTTTCACTTGTCTGTCAAATTCTGTTGACATTACACTTATGTTAGGATTTAGAAAAATATTAATTTTTAGTTACTAGTCTTAAATATGATAATGAGGTCACAGCCAAAGAATGAACACTATTGACAAAAAAACATTGGAAAATTTACGAAACTGCTGATATACTGCCTGTTGCAGTTAGCAACAAGGTATGTAGAACAGCAGTTGAAATAAAAGCACGGGGAAGAAGTAGGGGAGGGACAGTCGATTCCGGAGGGGCCGGAACGTCAGATATTCCGGGTGACGGTCTTTTCTGTGAAGACCCGAAGACTTTGCATCGGCACGATCTACGGAAGAGCATTCCATCCGGGTAGTGCTGAGAAGTGGCAAATCGGCGGTAAAAGTAAGTAGACAATTATTGGCGTACACTTCTTCCCCTTTTACTTTTGGTTTAAATACAATAATATATATTTTGGGGAATGTTTTATTTCACATAAGACAATAGTGTTCATTCTTGGGGTTGCCACCAACCATAGAAGTAAGTGTAACAAAGTAAATGTAAGGTAACACATATCAAAGTATTAAAGGTAATTTTTATAACGAACCACCGATTGTAAATTGTTTGAAGGACCCGAGTAGAGTAAGAGGAGTAGACCCCGTACCCCTAACACTTAAATATGAAATATGTCCAGAAATTAAGTGCAATTCTCGGACATCTACAAACAATTTAAAAGCAGTTTGTGTGTGCGTGATTAATCTCTTCTAAGCAGCAGTGAGATAGCCTAGTCTTTCGTTTTTGTTCACATTTTATGCCACTTTAATTTAAAATGTTTAAAACAATCGATCAATCTGCAGCTTGTGAAATACAGTTGGTAATCATGTTTTTGAACATCAGACATCGGAATTTAGTGTAAAATTTGTGGAATTTATGGATTGAATGTGATAAGGGAAAGTTAGAATGTTTAATACTGTTAGAAAGAACATTCGTAAGTGTAGTTGCCGTTCATCTCTTGTTAACCAAGATTTGCTTCAAAATGCTAACGACATGGTTTGTTCTAATAACTGATTCATAGTTTATGATTTCTTGTACATTTTTTTAATTTTAAATTATTTGTTACATAAAATTGTTACTGAATATGTACATTAAAAAAAAATATGAATTTGAAAAAATGTACTAAAAATAGATGTGAAAGATTCTAATAGATGTTTACAAAATAAACATCTATTTTACGAACTGATTACTGTTGTCCTCAATTTGTAGAAGAACTTCATGGTAATATCTTCCTGCATTTCACTGTGACAATATGACTTGTACTGTCAAAGTTATACCATCAACTTCTGATTAAACTTAGCTGCCACCTATAACCCCCACACTACAAGGCATGTATATATAGTGTGTATATATAGTATATATATATATATATATATATATACATACACACACACACACACACACACACGAGTATACAATATGCATTCATTTGGTGTATTAGCCAATCTTTTTTAGTCACATTTTGTATACAAGTTTAAAATTTGGACTTTTTTATTGTTCAATGAAAATATTTAAAAAAATAATTTCCCAAATAGTTTAAAGTGTGCACCAAATGGAATATTAGAAAAAACTGCTTTTTTTTAATAATAATTTTGTTTTCCAGATCAGTTAGCTTAAATGAAAGCTCTCAAATACTTACGGAATCAAACATTCATCAAAGAAGAACACCCTCATCTAACAGCTTCAAGGAACAGACAAATGAGAAGTTAGACCAAGCAGTAAGAAATCATTAAATTACTTAATCATATTTGCTTTTTTTTATCCAAAGTAGAAAAAATATCACAGTTTATCATGTTTAATGTTTAAATACTTTTTTTAGGTTAAAAATAAAGTGTTGAAACATATAATTTATAGGTATTGAATATATAAAATGAAAAATAATAAGAAGTTAAGCGAATATAGAGGCTGGGGCATCGTTACAGTACTGTTTTTGGCCAAAAATTCACGAAAAAGCAATGAAGTGTGAGCTGCTGCATTATCGTGGTGCAAAAGCCATGAATTGTTTTTCCACAGATCCGGGCATTTTTTTCTGGATTGCTTCACGCAAATGGTGTTGGAACTTGTAGATAGTACTCCTTATTGACCGTTTCATTTGGTGGCAGGAATTCATGATGCACTATGCCATTAATATCAAAGAACACAGTGAGCATAACCTTCACATTCCAGCTGCACTTGTCAAGTTTTTTTTCCGTCTTGGCGAGCCAGAATGCCTCCACTGGGATGATTGAGTCTTAGTTTCGACGTCATATCCATAAACCCATGTTTGTCACCTGTTATAATATGTTTCAGTAATTCTGCATCGTCATTGACTTCATTTAGTGACTCCTGAGCAATTTCCATTCGCCGCTTTTTTTGTTCAAAAGTCAACAATTTTGGAGCGAATTTTGCTGCCACGCTTTTCATACACAAAACATTGGAAACAATGTCATGATATGTTTCCATCGATATGCCAACATCATCAGCAACCTCTCTAATTGTGATTCGGTGATTGTTCATAATCATTTCTTTCACTTTACCACGTTTTCATCGGTTGTTGATGTGCTGAGGTGTCCAGGGCGTTCGTCATCTTCAAGCGTCTTCACGGCCTTCTTGGAAACCACTCTTGCTTTACTCATAGCAGACTCACCATAGGCCTTTGTTAACATTTAACACACTTTGTTACACTTTATTCCATTTTTTACACAAAATTTGTAACAAATTCTTTGATCCATTTCTTTTAACAAATAAAAATCACCGAGCTCATAAAAACACGTTTAACCTTAGTGGCTGTCACAGACAAAGTCAACATTGGAAACAGCTGAAAGTTTTATCATACTTCAAGGGCACGTATACCAACATAAATATAAAAAAATGTTTGACAAACGGACTCTCCAAAACCGCTAAATTTAAAAATTCTTGTTACTTTCTGAACACACCTCGTATACGTGAATAGTGCTGTGTAAATGAGAATGAAATGTGCCAGCCATATGTTCCTTATCTGTGTTTAAGTACACTCAGCTAATAAATAAATAGAATGAACTGTAAAAACAGAACTTGGTGTTTCACTGTTAGTCTGTGCATTATATCGAACACACAAAAAATAAGTATTTCCTTGGTCAACAAGTTTGATTGATAGCAGAATATTTAATTGAAGATTCTAAAGCTAAAATAGTGATTGTTGTAATTATAACAGCAAATAATATATTGTGGCCGGTTATGTGTTCGAGCATATTGTTAGTGGACAACAGCACAGATAGGCTACTAATCTGTGAGACGGTGACATTACAAAACATAGTCAAGCTGGGTAGTATATAATTATTAAATATATATATATATATAATATATTTATATAAGTATATATATATATATATATATATATATATATATATATATATATATATATACTTATATAAATATATATATTATTAATTATTATTATTATTATTATCTCTTGCATAGACCCTGTTGGATCACATAAAGCACTCCGACTCATGTCTTGTTCCTTCTAATCCTCCACACCTCCCTCATCCTATCCCCATGGATCCTCTTCCGCTCCTCCGTCCATTTTACCCCTGCTCTCTTTGGGATTTCATTCTCTGGGATCTTCCAACCGAGCATCTTTCTCCTGTATGCGTTTCTATCTTCAACATCTGTTGAGTCTATTCCTGCGTCATGTAGGTCTATTCTGACTTGTGCGATCCACGATGTTGATTTGACACCTTGTATATACTTAAGGATTCTGTTGGCAAGTCTCGTTGTTGGCAGTCTACTGATGTGTCCATAGAACCGAAGCCTCCTTCTTCTGATATCTGCTGCCAGGTTCGATATCTTCTCTGTGGTCTTCCGGGAGTGAAACCTGTATCCATCTTCTGTTAATCTCGGATATATATATATACATAAAATGAATACCCTGATTACCCCATATACAATGAATAATCACTCCAGCACATAAAAACAATAAAGCCTTGAACAACAAAACATGAATTAATAAATGAAAAAATGCCATAGTAGGAAAACCTATTATCAAAACCGACATTATAAACCCCAACTGTCTTAAAGTAGATAAAGCAATGACCTTTTTCAAATCAAACTCAAAATTAGCACAAATTCTAGCCATTAACATAGTGATCAATGAAATAATAATAAAAAAGTCAACATAATAAAAATTACAAACTAAAAAATCAAAACGAATCAAAAGATAAACACCAGCGGTTACCAAAGTTGAAGAATGAACTAAAGCGGAAACAGGAGTAGGAGCAGCTATAGCTGCTGGCAATCAAGAAGAAAAAGGTAATTGTGCTCTCCTAGTAAAAGAAGCAATAAAAATTACAAAAATTAAAAAATATAAATCACCTAACCTTTTTAAATAAAGTCACCCACCAAAATTTATTATCCACGCAATAGACACTAGCAATATAACATCGCCTACATGATTACTAACAAATCGTAGTAGGAAATGTGGTGGCAACATAGCTGGCATACCAACCTCAAAGGACAAAATACCTTGGATATCAAAGAGTTAATATCCAAAACCTTTTTAATAATAGGTATTAAACCTTGTCTTGGGACAGGGTTCCTAACTGGTGCTACATGAAACTGGTTCAGGTATTCAGGTAGTGTGCGGGTTTTTGTTTTAAATGGTTTATTTTTCGAATATAAATAGGAAAATAATTTACGATACTCAAATGAGGTATATTTAGATTTATTTTACCTTATTTTGTTTCACTACTGCAGTAGGCCTACTTCATTTCCATTTTTTAAGTGTACGACTAAGTGGAACTAAAATTATTAAATACAATAACGACTATTTTTTATAAATTTTAATTTTGATTTGTATATTTTTAAGCTAAAATGACATTTTGTGTGATCTTTATGTTGAGTAAGTGTGAATAAAAATGTATATTGATTAAATTAATTTAGATTAATTTAAATCAACCTTGTGTTTGCTGAAGAAAAAGTTTGAAAAGGATCTTACTTTATATCAGTTTAAAAAAAATGAAGTTTTCCTAAATACTGACTTTAAACACCCCTTTCATTCAGAAAACCTCAAAACTCATATAATTTCCTCCTAGTTTTAATAAATTTCTCCACCCCACCCTCTGCAAAATTAATAGAGTGTGTAATTAATTCTGCACACTCTATTAAATTAAATAACAAATTTAATTTAACACGTCATATATATATAAGCACTTAAAATATCTGGGAGAAATTCTTGAACCCACAGGTGGCGAGAAGGCTGCGCAAAAGGTTCGGCTAATAAGAATGAAGAGGGCTCTTGGTATAACACGTGATATCTACAATAAGAGATGTATGTCGACACACACAAAAATCAGACACTACAACACAGTCATAAAACCGGATGTATTATATGCAAGCGAGACGCTAGCACTCCACACAAAAGCTACCATGGAGGGTATTTTGAAGGAAGAACGCAAAATCTTGAGGAAAATCCTTGGCCAGAGATTAACAGAAGATGGATACAGGTTACACTCCCGGAAGATCACAGAGAAGATATCGAACCTGGCAGCAGATATCAGAAGAAGGAGGCTTCAGTTCTATGGACACATCAGTAGACTCCCAACAACGAGACTTGCCAACAGAATCTTTAAGTATATACAAGGTGTCAAATCGACAACGTTGTGGATCGCACATATCAGAATAGACCTACATGACGCAGGAATAGACTCAACAGATGTTGAAGACAGGCGCGCATACAGGAGAAAGATGCTCGGTTGGAAGGTCCCAGAGAATGAAATCCCAAAGAGAGCAGGGGTAAAATGGACGGAGGAGCAGAAGAGGATCCATGGGGACAGGATGAGGGAGGTGTGGAGGATTAGAAGGAACAAGACATGAGTCGGAGTGCTTTGCGTGATCCAACAGGGTCTATGCGCAAATAATAATAATAATATGTATATATAGACAGAGAGGGAGAGGGAGGGAGAGAGAGAGAGAGAGAGAGAGAGAGTGAGTTGAAGTTTTATACCTCTACACAGTGTTTAAGTGGTATGCCAAATTACCATGAAAATGCCAAGTACTCAGTGATGTAAAGGTTGGGAACCCTTGTTCTAAGACTAAAATAAACATGGAGGTACTGGTTATCCAATACATTTTAGCATTTAAAAATATAAAATTTCATTTTCTCATTGTTAACAGGAAGTATCTGATTCACATATAAATCAGTGTGTTTCGAATATTGATTCTGGAACAAAATCCAGCGAGAGAAAGCCACCTGAACGTTTCAAGAAAAAAACGCCATGGTATACTGCTCTCTATCCTACGTACAAGTCTCGCAGTGAAGATTTTAAGAGAATATTCAAGGATTTGCCACCAGAAGAAAGACTAATTGTTGGTATGGCATTACTTTATTTCAGTTTAAATTCAATATTATTGCTTCTAACAGTCATTTGTAATTAATTTTTTTCGTTATATTTGTAGCAAATTCCTGTGCATGTTTATTTTCTGTAACTGTTTTATTTTAAAATGACTTATAATTTATTATTTTGTATACAAAAAATGTCAAGTTACTGGTTTGTCATTGATACTACAGTGAAACTTCCCAACAACGGACGTATAAAACGCCTGTTATTGTTAAGTGTCCACTGGTGGGAGAAATACGAGGTTTGTCCAATAAATACGCGAACTAAGGTCATAAAAACTTTATTTTACAAAATTTCATCTACATTGATTTTGTCCCCTTCAAAATACTCTCCATTCACTGCTATGCACTTATCCCATCTTCTTTTCCACTCTTCAAAGCACCCTTGGAAGTCCTCGGAAGTCAGGCTTTTCAGTCTCCTCGTCATTTCTTGTTTTATTGTGTCCACATCTTCCCAATGCTGTCCCCTCATCACATTTTTGCATTTAGGGAATAGAAAAAAGTCACAGGGGGCGAGGTCCGGTGAATAAGGGGGATGATCAAGGATAGTGATTGAATTTTTAGCCAGAAACTGGCGAACAATCAAAGCCGAATGTGCGGGTGCATTGTCTTGATGAAGAATCCATCCATCGTTTTGAGTCAAATGTGGTCGCACACGACGCACTCGATCTCTCAAACGCTTGAGAACGTTAAGGTAGAACTAAGAATTTACCGTTTTTTCCTCAGGAAGGAATTCATGATGAACAACACCTTTGATATCAAAGAAAACCAGGAGCATGACTTTGATTTTTGATCAGCTTTTCCTTGATTTTTTTGTTCGCGCTTCACCTGTTGCTTTCCACTCCATGCTTTGCGATTTTGATTCGGGGTCATACTCGAAAAACCACGATTCATCACCAGTGATAACCCTATTTAAGAATACAACATCATTTTCCATGGAATTTTTCCAGTCAGTAACACATTCGACTCTTCTCAACTTTTGATGCGGAGTCAGTAGTTTTGGCACGATTTTCGCACAAACCTTTCTTAAGTCCAAATGCTCGGTTAAGATTGTGTGCACTGTTGATTTTCCTAAATTTAGTTCTTCAGCTATCATTCGGACAGTTTTTCGGCGATCAGTAAGGACAAGACGCCGCACACGGTCAATGTCGTCCAATTCTTGCATCATCCGTGGCGTCTTCTTGACCTTTTTTAAAGCGCTTAATCCACTTGAAAATGGCTGTTTTCTTCATAGCATTATCACCATAAACAACTCTCAACATTTCAGCAATTTCTTGGTAATTTTTACCAAGCTTTACCAAAAACTTGATGTTAATTCGTTGTTCAGTGAATTGGTCAATTTCCATATCGACGAACAAAAAAATAATGCAAAACTAAAAATAACTACTCGCAAGATCCGCACAGCGTAATGTTCTGCCAAACACTGACGGCTCATTGGGTCCCAGACAACACGTGAGGCCAGTGGGCGTGGCTTAACTCTCCGTAATGGCCACCATATTCGACCAGTTCGCGTATTTATTGGACAAACCTCGTACAGTTAGAGCCTTTTGTATATAGGCTAGCTGATTACAACAGCAAGCTGTTAAACAGAATATTTTGTGATAATATTGCAGATGTTGTTTTCCAAGACAATAAGCATAAAAAAATGGAACTGTTTTTTGCCATAACGTTAATTTTAGATAAAAATGCAAGTTCTTAAGGTAAGTGGTTTTGTATTTTCAAAACAGAACAATCCCTCATAACCGTCCTTGACTTAATGGACCATGTGTCCGTCTGTTCGGCGCTGTGCACGTGCTGATGACTACATATCGACAGTTCCGTTAGATTGTGAGGTAATTTAAACATAGTGTAATGTACAGATGGCAGACATGTAATGTATCAAGTAAAAAAGAACATCTAGATCGGTTCTGTACTAGGAAAAATAACGGCTAACCGTCGGACTTTCAGCATTGGCCTGTTAACTTGTCCATCTGTAACGAGTCAGCAAAGTGTGCTAATCTGTTTCTCCTCGCTAAAGAAAATAATAATCTGTTTATTATTATGAACAAAATAATAAACCAGTACAATGTGTACGTGAAAAAGAAATAAACGCTACATGCATAGGTCTTTCTAATTATTCTCTTTATGGTGCATGTCTTATTATGTTTGTAAAGGCAGTCCGGAATGTAACGACGTACGAGTCGCGTGTGTAGCTTGGCCAAGCCGAATTTCATGATGAATATTTTAAATGTGTAATTGTGCTGTGTTTGTGATGTATGTTTTAATGTTTTGTTTGACTTTGTGATGACTTCGACAGGGAGATTTAACATTTTGTATGGCCTGAAGATGAAACTATAGAGTTTCGAAACCGCGGTAGCCTTTATGAGGTGAGTTGATAGACCACTGACGGGAAGAATAGGTATATAATCCTAATCATTTGAATATGTGGTCCGGTGGCTATGTTACAATAATGAAATCTTGTTGTGTGTAGGATTGCTGATATATCATAGTACTATCAGTTGTTTAAACAATCGATAGCTCTTAACAGTGACAGTATCGATAAGATAGACTACTTTCTCATTAAATTTTTTCCGAGAATAATTTATTTTTGATTGTTTCCTAACCTAATCTAACTAAGTCAAAAAAATCTGCATCAGCGGACTAATGTCGCTGCTGCTTTAGTGTTTTCTCTTATTTCTTTGCATCGGTAGACTATAGTTACTAAGTAGAAGCAGCTTTTTCTGTGTACATATTTTTTCGGCATATAAAGGATTTAGAACTGTTAAAATCAACCCAAAGAAGAGAGAAGGAAACTAATTTTACCTTCTCTCTTATTTCCCGTACCTTTTCTATGTCTTCTTCTACAATATATTTTAACTATATGTTCAACAATATTTTACTAACATTTGTACAACAAAAATCTTAAACTAACATAACTTCTGTAAGTCTGCAACAGCTGACTCACAGATTAAATATTTTTCGTTCAGTTAACATGTTAACTATATTTGAAATTTTTAAATTATCGTTTTGTTAACTACAGTTGAAATTTGTAAGTTATCGACTCTGTATCGTGATATAGGGCTTGGCGGGTTAATGAAAATCCAACCCCAGTTAAGCACTGCATGGGTAATTTGCTCCCAGATAATCGAGCATCTACAATATTAGTATTTTACATAAATATAACTTTATTTTCTCAAGTAACCACCATTCATTCCCAAATCTTTAATGAGCCGAGGTTTCAGTTTTCTTACTCCTATTTCAAACATCTCTGCCACCATTTCTCTTATTGACCATTCAAACAGCATCCTGCATCTGTTTATCAGTTTAACAAGGTTTATCATTAATGAGATCTTTCAAAAGAATAGTCATTACTTGTCATATCAACTTTATGTGCAGGATATTTCAGAATATCGGTTTAAAAGTGTATAAAACAACACTTTTGCATGTATTGTGGATTTTTTTGTTTTAACGTCCGACTATTGTGCACACTTGGGCTAATGCAGACGATGGGATGATTTATAGCATATGAAAATGCCAAGCCCTGGCCGGGAATTGAACCCGGGTCCTCGGGGTGAAAGCCCAGTACGCTATTGTGGAATTGAGTATTATTGTGCAACTCATGTATTTCCTCTGTCAGCTTTTCGCAGGGGGTGCAGACTAGCTGCACCTATTAAGAGGATTTAGACATCCCTCACGGTACCCGAGTCTAACACACACTTACATTTACAACACTACACTTAATGACTAACACTTTAGAAGCGATAATAGCCTCAATGTGCTTTTCGCCTTTAAATCAGAAAGAAAATCTTTTATCAACTGCTTTCTGTTCCTGATGAAACTTTCTAAGGGTCTTGCAGAATCTGTCAGTTTTTGTGGATTGATCTCGACGTTAAAAATCAATTAGCGAAATTCCTTTTTGTCTTCAAAAAAATGCCTTTGATTTTTTTCTTCATACTATTGTATTTTGAATTTGTTTGCCGATAGGGGACCATGGCCATTGCATACGTTGTCTTTTGAATTTCAGTGTGTGCCAAAATGAGCAACACAGGTTTTATCCCCAGTCACAATACATCGAGGAATCTTTCACCCTCAAGCTTATAGACTTAAAAACTCTTGAGCTAAATTAACTCATTTGTTTTGTGTTTTTTTGTTAATGTTTGTAAAACTCGCACAGGTGTTTTCAAAACTTCTCCGTATTACTTTAATGTTTGTCCAAATGTTTTTTATCCTTCCTACATTATTGGATGTTCTTAAATTGGCAATGTGATGTTCATTTTATTACTTGACATCATATTGCCATAAACAGAAACAATGTTGTAGTTAGTGTTGGTGGGCAATCACAACAGATTTTGAAGTTTTAGCGATAATGAGATAAGGCTGTGCACTTCACATTAGAATGGTTGAGCCCATATTAAGCCTGTGAAAGTATCTTCTCTGTAATGCTCGTTCTTTTCACTTCACACTTTCGTAGCCTCCTTGGTGGCCTAGTTGATAGCGTACTGGGGGGGTTCGATTCCCGGCGAGCCTTTTCATAAGCTATAAATCATCCCATCGTCTGCATTAGCCTAAGTGTGCACAATAGTCGGATGTTAAAAAAAAAAAAATCACTTTCATGCATAAGTGCAAACTTTAAAATGAAAAAAATTCCCTCAGAGCTACAGGCATATTATATCCTAGACATGTCATTATAATTATAAATTATAAATAATTATAAATGTTGAATTTCATAACTACAACACATATTATTATTATTGAGAAACCAGCTTAATTGTAAACAATAGTTTTTTAAAGAACTACACCAACAGCTAGCTATATATTGTAACGTATAATTAAACTATTAGAATGATACCTTTACATTTTATTTTCTTACTATACCAAGTATGGCAATCACAAACAAATTGAATTTACTTCTTTTCAGTCCAAAAAGTTATTTATACTTGAATGTTAGTGTGTGTATTTTATATTTGTATATCAATGAAGGCTAAACTAATTGACCGATTTTATTGAAAGTTTCTAGCCTGTTCCTTACTTTTATTTTTTAATCAGCTTCAGTGGCTGTTCAGTTTTGTTCAGTTGTAATCCATAAGAGTAAAATAAAAAGGAAAAAAATTAGTTTGTTGAATTGAGTTAAGAATCTCCATATATACTGTAAAACAATTTTGACAAAATTATGGCCAATTTTTTCCAATATTTTCATACTGGATCTTTTAAGAGAATAATTAAATAAGAGAAGGTTTTTTTAAATTGTTTTTGCAACATTTGTTTTATTTCAAAACTATGTTGAATTGAATTTTTTTACTGAACAGTTATGTTATAAGTGTGCCTTTTAAAAAAAACATCATGTAACGCCGCATAAGGTAAATATTTTTTTTAGACTTTTAATTAAATTTGTTTTTTGTTTCAGACTACTCCTGTGCAATACAACGAGATATTCTCGTACACGGCCGACTGTATATATCCCAGAACTACTTGTGCTTTTATGCAAACATATTCCGATGGGAAACACTGGTTAGATTACATCTGTTTAAGTTAAATAAGTATTTAAAATTATACTGTACACTATAATTATTTACGATAATTTTACTTACTACTCGAATTTGTATACCTCATGGAACCAACAAGTAGTGAGTCGCAGAACGGAATGCTAGGTGGATGTACCGAACCTGAGATAAAAGATGTGAGAGATGGGGTCGAACATCTGAACGTTAGTGAGACTGTCAACAAACGTCTGTCAGGAGCGCAAAAGCGCAAACTGAGAAGAGAAGAGGCGGTAGCAAAGGGAATTCCAATTAAACCTAGAAGCAGAAAATCTCCCAAGGATGAAACCTCAGATTTGAGAAACACAAACCTTGGAAAAATTTCAGGAGTCGCTGGCAATCATGCGAGTTCTTTAAACCCTGAAAGGCTGAAATCTAGTGGGAGTATACCAAAGGTAGAGACAAAGAAAAATCCTTGTTGCAGTGACAAAGCTGATAGTAAACTGTACTGCAAGAGTGGAGGTCTGTCAGCCAGTGATGTCCTAAAAGCTGTTAAAATGGCTATAGTGCCATCAAACTTTCCAGAGGCATCGCTGTCTAAATATCAAGTGGAGGCAATCCAGGAGATCATCTTAAGAGAAGTTCTGTCCTTTGAGGAGGAGGATTCTGCGCCTAAGTTTCATAACTCCTTTCATGAGAACGGAGCCCTCGTGATCACTTGTGCAGATGATAAGGCTAAGAAGTGGCTCGAGAACAAGGTCTCTCATATTAAATTGGAAGAGGGCTTAGAGTTGAAGGTAGACTTGGCCAGGGCTGTCTTCCAGACAGCGAAGGTGATGGTCTGGATCCCAAAACCTCTTAGCAAATTTTCACCAGATCAAGTATTGCAGATGATGAGGACTCAGAATAAAGGGCTTAAGACAAAGCAATGGCGAGTCGTTGATCGAAAGATAGAAGAATTAGGTCAATACCTAGTACTAGTGATCGACAGTGAGTCATTAAAGACAATGAAAGAGGTAGAGTACAGTGTTCACCTGGGCCTTTCAAAAGTTATCTTCAGAGTGATCAGCACTCCAAAGAAGGTTGAGGGTCGTTCAAGCCAATCTTCATCACAGTAAGGCAGCATTTGCTGTCTTACAAAGGCTGCTTGAGCAGGAGAAGGCCGATGTTACCCCTCATACAAGAACCTTGGGTGACTTGAGGCTGGATAGCAAGGCTGGCTATAGATAGAGGTAAATTATTTTATTACAGATTGTCCACTAGGCCCAGGAGCTTCATAGTTGTTATGAAGATACTTGTTTTGTCCTCTTTATATTCCAGGGATACTGCAGTAATCAGTACTGACCTAAAGTGTGGGTTCAAGGGGCAGGAGGCCAATACGAACCTCAGCATACCTACCACACACACAGTTCTTTAAATAACCCTTCGTCCATCAGTTTCATTAAGGTAATGGACACTGCATGAATAGGAACTTTGAACTCCTGGTGGGAGCAGATATGAGTGCACATCATATTGTGTGGAATTTTGGTAACTGTAAGTTGGATCAAAACAAAACAAATATTTAAATAAAAATCATTTTTTTTATTATTTTAGTATTTTTGTACAACTAATCTGTGGTTTGAGTCTTTCCATGATGGTCACTCTTGATAGTTCATTTGCCAATATAAATTTGTTAAAAAATAAGTTGGAATTCTTTTTATATTCTTCTTCTTTTCTAATAGGATTATTGTCACTATGTTCAGTATAATAATATGCCTTCCCTAGCTTCGTCAATTCTTCTTTCATTGACACGTTTCGGAGAACCTCCAACGCTTAAAAAGCTATTTCTATACTGGTCACCAATATTATGGCTCGTCTTATTTATAACTTTCTAGCTCCACCTCGTACCCCTCCTCTATTTATGTGCCTGTGTTCAACACGTATACATTAAACCTAACGTGCTCGCTTCTGATTGGCTCTTCAAAATCATACGTTTTCGTTATTGGCTCCTTTCAAAGTTTCTCTTCAACAGTCGTCCCTCCTGTTAATTTTTGAAAATTTTTATATTTTTAAACATAATATTTGCTTGCAACGATATCTGTTCATTTATTATTTTTCTCCCTTTAATTTAGATTTTAAAATTTCCAAGTTCTTCAAAATATTCATACGTCTTCCTTTTTCTGCTATATGTAGTATCTTCATTGAGTTTTCTATTTCTCGAGGTATGTGTGCCTCTTTTATTAAATGTGACGCATAATTTGAATAATTTTTGCCATATTTGAATGATCTTACATGTTCTTTAAACCTAGTTCTAAATTTCTGTCCCGTTTGTCCTATGTAGATTGCCTCGCATCCACACTGTATTCTGTATACCCCATTCTTACTCTATTTGTCTTTTTCTTCTATATTCTTTGTCAGTTTGTTCCCCGTATTACTTGTAGCCAGTGCTATGTCTATATCATATTTCCTAAAGAAATTCTTAAATTTATATGCCTCCTAAACCTCTTAAATTTATATGGTGAATACGTATGATTTTGAAGAGCCAATCAGAAGCGAGCATGTTAGGTTTAATGTACACGTGTTGAACACAGGCACGTAAATAGAGGAGGGGTGTGAGGTGGAGGTAGAAAGTTATAAATAAGACGAGCCTTAATATTGGTGACCAGTATAGAAATAGGTTTTAAAGCGTTGGAGGTTCTCCGAAATGTATCAACGAAAGAAGAATTGACGTTTTTAAAGCGTTGGAGGTTCTCCGAAATGTATCAACGAAAGAAGAATTGACGAAGCTAGAGAAGGCAGATTATTATACTGAACATAGGGAAATATAGTTGGCTTACACTTACTATCTACTTTTTGCTATTCTTGAAAGTACTGTATTTTTTTCTTGTCTAATTCTTTAGTTCTGGTAATAAACAAGGAGGTATGTTCGAAAAAATAACTAAGAAATGTGCAAAATTACTAAAATCACTGAACAGTAAAACTTTTTTTTAATGGACATTTTTATGCAGACAGTTTTTGTGTTTGCACATGTATCAAATATTGAATAACTTATAATACAGATTCTTTAACAGATCTTATTAAAAACATGCAAACTTGAAGTTTATGATCCAGCAGTATATTAAAACTTCAGAATACCTGACAAAGCTAGATTATTTTTCTAGTTGTGTTTCCGGATAGTTATTTTTTGTAAATTCTACTTAAAATAATGTTTGTATTACTGAAAATTTATCAACATTGCATTATATAATGAATTTAAGGACCACTGGAGCTTTAAATTTTTCAGGAATTTTAACCAAACAAATGCAACTAAATCAATTCATTTAATGGATAGAATCAACTAGTGAATAGAATTTGAAATAAAAGTTAATTACTGTTCCCAAAACAAATCTTAAAAAATCATAAATAAATAATACTGACACAGAACAAGAGGTTTCTTGGGAAATAGCAACTAATTTTTATTCATTAATGTAACATAGCCACCAGACCACATATTCAAATGATTAGGATTATGACCTATTCTTCCCGTCAGTGGTCTATCCATTCACCTCATAAAGGCGACCGCGGTTTCGAAACTATCGTTTCATCTTCAGGCCGTTATACAAAATGTTAAATCCCTCTGTCGAGGTCTTCACAAAGTCAAACAAAACATTAAAACATACATCACACACACTGAGCAAATTATACATTTAAAATATTCATCATGAAATTCGGCTTGGCCAAGCTATACACGCGACTCGTACGTCGTTACATTCCTGACTGCGGAGTCTCCATCATTGTTATCACTTATGGTGTGTCTGTTGGTTTTTGTTCCTTACTCAAATCACTTATCCTTAGAGCCATGTCATATATCAAATTTGATTTAAATGAAAGTTTTTCATTGAGGATGTTTTGCGGGTCTGATTTTTTGCTCTTGTAAATCTCAAACTCTTAATCGCATCCATATAACTACTTTTATAACACAAATGTAATATTTACATGTTGGTATGGATGTCTTCGAATTTATGGTTTTTGTCCATAAGATGTTCTGCGAAAGTCGAGTTGGTCGATAATGCACTTCTGGGTATGTGCTCTTTAAATCTTTTCTTAAAAGAGCGAGATGTCTGACCGATATGGAAGCTTAGGCAATCACTACATTTCATTTTGTATATGCCAGTTTTTTCAAAGTTATCTCCACTTGTATTTGCAACTGGCTTCTTTAATAATGTTGATAACTTATTAGTTGTTCTGAAAGAGACATTTATATTTTCTTTGGCTAATTCTTTTTTTAGTGTGTGGCTTAAAGTTGAACCATATTCCGTGGAGATGTATGTTTTTTTATCAGGAACGATTTTTTTATTTTTGTTTTTGTGTTTGGCAATAAGCCTATCAACATTGAGCTTTTATATCCATTAGAAACATAATAAATAAATATGTTATTATTATATCCATTAGAAAAATTAATAATTTTTATCATCCTATAATGAATAATGTTTTTGCTTGTTCCCAATGACAGCTATCGTAAATTTCAAGGTTGCATACCTATTCCAAACTCCTGTAGGAGTTAGGTGGAGACAAATTTTATTTTTAATTTTGAACCCACAGTAATATTTTTTTCTTGCTATATAGACACTTTATTGGTTTCCAGTGTAATAAATCATTATGTGTTAAAATTCATGTTACTCATTCTTTCTGGTTAAATTAGAGAGGAATTAAAAAGGTCATATCAACATAATAACAAGATCTAACATTGTAAAGATTTTAAGATGTTTGTTCATTTGAGGGGTGACTGTATTTAATAAAATAATAATTTTAATTTTTATTCCAGGTAACTGTTAAATGGAAAGACATAACATCCGTAACAAAAGAGAAAACTGCTTTGGTAATACCAAATGCAATCCTTGTCAGTACGAATTCGGACAAGTATTTTCTCACATCATTTGCGACTCGCGACAAAACTTATCTCATGGTTTTTCGTGTTTGGCAAAATGCTCTCATGGACCAGGTAATATATCTTATTACTTCAAAAGCATTTTTTGTTAGTATTAGTATTATTATTATTATTAAGGAGGCATACGTCTTGTTTTCGCATCAATACTTAAACATACTATCGGTTAAACTTCAGAAAAAAATATTGGTAAAACTCTTGGAATAGAAAACATTTCACAAATGTTAAAACTTGTGTGGTTTTGTTATTCAATTAAACTGCAATTTTTCTTTATCATATACAGTAGTCACTACTTGTACTATGCAATAGCATCGTAAGTAGTAGCATTCACTGTTTAATTTGATCAGCTGCTTGTACTGTTTAAAAGCACAAAAGTTCAGATTCCATTTGTAAGTTAA
>CM040189.1:5309459-5409459 GCA_022606455.1 Callitettix versicolor | reverse complement strand
CAGGATGGTGCCACAGCCCATACTGCTAGAAATTCGATGGCTGTTTTTAGGAAATGTTCCCTGGCGATTGATCTCCGGTATGGTGACATTCCATGGCCAGCTGCGCCGCCAGATTTAACTCCGTGTGATTACTTTTTATGGGGCTACCTCAAGAGTGAAGTGTTTAAACATCGACCCAGGACCCTAGAAGCCTTGAAGCATGCAGTTCGCCTTGAAGTTGGCCGCGTTCCACAAGAAATGCTTCGCAGAGTTATGCGGAACTTTAGAACCAGGCTACAGCAGTGCATTGACAATGAGGGACATCACTTGCGTGATGTGTTATTTAAAACAAAATAAAATTATTATTACAATTAACTTCCATCTGTACCCTTTTGATGCCACAATAAAGTTTTGTTCAAACATTTTTGGTTATTTTTTAATTTACCTTTAAAATTAGGGATACTTCCCTGCCCCACCCTGTATATAATTGAAGTTGTAATATTATTTCTGAAATCAAAAAAATTGTGGAATTTTAAAATGAAGGGTGTAGTTGCAAAATGTCCAGTACCAGAAAGCTTTTTTGTTAAGCATTTTCCACAGTGACAGGTGAACAGGTTGATTCGAATTTAATGCATATCTACTCAAAACATTTGCCAGTTCATTCGTTGAGTCACTTTGATGATCATCTTAACAGTTCTCATGACAGACACACTGTGCCGCACAGATTATGAATAAATGAATGAATTTCTAATCCTATTGTACTGCGACTTTTGTAAATTTATTGTGTCCCATTTCTATACCCTCTTTCGTTCAGTTGTGCCCTCATAAGTTATTCAGTTACAGTGCTTTTTCCAGCCCTAGTCTCTTCATATAGTCTATATCGCACAACAGAGTCACAGCTCTTGATCGATATTGTAGGATGTAAAATATTGTTTCGAATTATTCTCGAGAAAGTTTAAATTGTCAGAAATAAATTCTGTAAATATAACGTGTGTAGCCAGAACTTTAACGTTATTTAGCTAGATAAGTTTTAGTAAAAGAACCAAGGCCATATAAACATCTACTTATAGAATACTAAAAACTTTTTCATGTACTTACAGGTTCAGCAGCAACATGCCCCATTGAGCATGAAGGTCGTATGCTTGTCCATGAGTTAGTGCCGATCAATGTTGACGAACTTTTTACACTCATCTTTACAAACTCAAAATTTTGTGCCGATTTGCACGAATCCAGGAAAAACCTAGGTAATTATTTTACACTTATAACTGTAATCGTATTATGAAAACATAAATATTACATCGAAACATATAAAAATGTATAAAATGAAAGCAGTTTTATACCATCATATTGCTCTGTTTACTATTCACTACTGTCTGTTTTAACCTTTACATGTCACTGTCAATGAGCAAATGGTATTCTTGTCAAAGCATTACAGCAAGTGAGTAACAAAGCATTACAGGACTCTAACTATAGTTTTATTATGTGAACCTGAAACATTTTATATATTACGAAGGCTATCCAGAAAGTCGGTTATGTTCTGCTTTATATATGCTAGGGGCGGGGATATCGTGGCCATCTTGGTGTCAGAGCGTTCGTCTGTTCAGTGGCTATCCAGCCGTGCTGATGAGGAGTTATCGTTGCTGCTCGTTCCCGTACAATACTAGTTTGAAATGTGTGCCACTATTGAAAATCCCGTGACCTGTGAAGTGCAGTCGGTGATATGGTTTTTGTTGGCTAAGATCAATAAACCAATTGAGATTTATCACCAACTCTGTGACGTTTATGGGAACGATGTGATCACTGAAGGCGGAGTACGTCAATGGTGCATTAGGTTTAAAAATGGCCAAACTAATGTGCACGACGAAGAACGAAGTGGATGGCCAAGCATTGTGACCGATGAAATTGTTTCTAAAGTCGATGAGAAAATTAAAGAAGACCGTCGGTTCACAATAAGCTATCGCTTAGTTTTCCACAAATTTCAAGAAGTTTGTTGCATGAAATTGTTACACAAAAGTTAGGTTATCACAAATTTTGTGCTAGATGGGTACCAAAAATTTTGACTGAAACCTATAAAAATCAACGTATGGCTGCTTCATTGATATGTTTGGACAGTTACAAAAAAGATGGTGACTCACTGCTCGGTCGAATCGTTACAGGAGGCAAGACTTGGGTGAAACATGTCAACTGTGAAACCAAATTGTAGTCTATGGAATGGGCACACAAATTCCCCCCCCCCAAACAAGGAAGTACATGCAAATGTCTGCAAGGAAGATCATAGCAACTGTTTTTTGGGACAGGAAAGGAATCCTTCTTGTTGATTTCTTAGAACGTGGCAGGACAATAAACTCTGCAAGATATTGTGAAACCTTGGAAAATTTAAGAAGATCAATTGAAAACAAGTTCAGAGGAAAGTTGAGTTCAAAAATTCTGTTCCTGCACAACGCACGACCACACACAGCCAATCGAACTCGAGAAGTCCTGGATGTTTTCAAGTGGGAGGTGTTTCTACATCCACCTTATAGTCCGGATTTTGCTCCTAGATTATCACCTGTTTCCTGCAATAGAGACCTGGCTTGCGACACAACGTTTTGATGATAACGTGAAACTGCTGGAGGGCGTGACAACCTGGCTGAAGTCTCAGGCGGCAGAATTCTACGACACTGGAATTTCAAAACTGGTTCACCGCTATGATAAGTGTCTAAATTTATATGGCAACTATGTAGAAAAATAGTATTTTAGTGCCACTTTCAAATGTATATTATACAAATTTTTTCTTGTACTTCATTTTTTTTATACCAAAACGTAACTAACTTTCTGGACAGCCCTCGTATATTATAATGTATTTCATTATATAAATTATATCAAATAATTACGAAATCACTGTTCAGATCAATTAATAACCCTTTTGCAGTCTAAAGGCCATCACAGCTGGTCACCATGTTTTGTGCATCATCTGATTTTATACCCACCTTGCTATCCTTTCAGATCAGCAACTGTATACTTCCTTTATTAGCAAGTTTGGTTGATACAGGTGAACATCTAGATAAATAATCCAGAGAATGCAGCTCTTAACAGGCTAAAATAGTGACTATGGCTATTATAATAGCAAGTAATATAGTGTGGCCACCAGAGGTGACCAGTAACGTATTTGTGCATATCGTTAGTGAACAGTAGGCATAAATCAAAGAGCATAGTTTGATACGGAGATCCTCATTTAAAATATTGAATATTTCTTTTAGCAGAAAATTGAAATAAACCAAATTTCAAAAGTAAATATTTTATTGTAGTTTATTTTAAAAAATGTAATATTTTGGTTAAAGAAAAAAATCTTTTGGTTTTAAATAACAAAGTATAATCTTATGATAATTACTTAAAATACAGACATAAGGCAAGATTTTCCATGTTAAGTAAAATAAGTATTCATATAAATTTTTGTCATGAGATCAGCTTTAAAATATAAAAAGCAGTCACTTCCTCTATGCTCGGAGAAATGTTGATGTATATGCATTAATGCCAGTTAATCTCTTTTCGCCCATCCATGAACATATCATGAAACATATGTTCTCGCTTCAAATAAAAACATTACCGCTCAGCATTTGTGTCGCTAACAGGTCACGTAACAAAAAGATGCATTATACTTACCACCGGATTAGACCATTAGCCCATAGCTAAAGAATACTTTATTTATAACCAGAACTATTTTGTTTTACAGTACAAAGATAGAAATATTTAAATTATGATTGTTTTTATGTTGCAATGTAATTTTGTAGTTTTTAATATAATTTTTTCCATGGGTCTTTTATAAGAAAGGTGGATAGTTTTTTATTGCTGATACATTTTTATATTTATATAATATACATTTTTTCCCTTGTGGGGGTTAACAGTGGCTCTGTGGCCCCCGACACGTCAGCTAAAAAGTTTTTTATGTACCCCTATCACTCACCTTAAACTGACTCCAGTGCCCTTAACGAGCTCCAGAATCTTGTGTAAGGTGTTCTGGATGAACTGATCTGGTTGCTGATGTCCAAAGAATCTCCACCCTTTGGTCTCCAGGACCTCGCAATCAAGGTGTGTGCTGCGGTTTCAACACCCTGCCCGCACAAACGACACTCAGACAATATTTGTAACAATCCCACCTTATGTAAATGGTTACGGATGTGGCCGTGTCCGGTCCATCATGGCAACGACCTGCCTCAATGACCTGTGAAATTTAACAAGTGTCTGTCAGTACATGGTCTGGTCCCGAGAGAAGGCGGTTCCACAATATGCATACATGTATCAGTATATCTAGTTTGGACATTTGAGTGTAGGACAGGATTGAAGAAGTTATAAAAACATCGGACCACTTCCGCTGAGTGAATAGACAAAACACAGAAAGAGTGAAGTGTTGATGGCAGGCATTCTGTGCAACCACAGTCAGAATCATCCTCCGTACTTTGTGTCATTCATTCTAAACTGTATCCATTGTTAATTTGAGTCCAGTCTTAACAAATAGAAAAGTTACCTTGTAAATCTGAATGCCATTTGAACTCGTTATTAAAAGTAGGACACTAATATAAAGGGAAGGTGTAATAGCTTAGAGATATATTAACTTAGAGATTCGTTTTTCCTTCGACAGTACCGTGTTATAAGTTAGAGATCGACCTGTGTAATAAGATAGTGGTTCCGTACTGTGTTAGAGACTACAGTTCCGTCAAGTGTGTTGCACCGTGTGTATATATTGCCGATGCCGCTGCTTGCAGGAGCTTCAGTATCTTTTATCTAACAAGTAGAATTCGCTTAGTTAAAGAAAATTATATTATTAAAATATAAAGTTCATTTGGATAGGTTTTGTTCTTAAAGGCTTATGTGCAATGCTGTAAATGTATACTAATTTACATATGTAGTAGTAATAGTAATAGTAATATAAAAATATTGTTTGAAGTAATGTAATAATAATAATAATAATAATTGTTGAGTAATATAAAAATATTATTCAAACCATATCCGAATTGAATTAAGAAAACAGCCCTAAATTAATGAATTCGTATAAACTTACGTTGTTTTTTTTTTGATAAAACACCAATATTTCTATTTTTTAGACAGATAATTGTCAAAAATAAATATTTAGATATGTTGTTGACCATAGTATTGACAATATATTCAACTGTAAACTGTAAAGATACTGAAGCGCCTGCAAGCAACATGGATACTGAAGCGCGGTGTCGGCAACATATACACACGGTGCAACACACTTAATGGCGCTGTAGTCTCTAAGTTAATACACAGTACGGAACCTCTATCTTATTACACAGGTCGATCTCTAACTTATAACACAGTACCGTCGAAGGGAAAACGATTCTCTAAGCTATTACACATCCCCAATATAAAGAGGTCAAACACAAAATCGGGCATAGTGTGCAATTTGTATAGATTCCTAACGTCACTGAACATATTGTGTATCATAGCTGACTTGTCATTTCGTAGAACATTGTCAGTATTCTCCTTAACAGACTATATTTAAGTACAAACATGTGCGTTTCTGTATATCTGCCCCAGAATAAAGATGAGAGATTTTAATCATTTAGTTACAAGAGTAAGATACATGAATTACTTCAATGTCTACACCAATAACTATGGTACGGGTATCAGTCAGTTCATTGTCACAGATAATACAGATTGCAGTGTATTTCAAATGTGAAACACTCTGAAGTAACCAGATTAGACTGTATTTAAGCAAGTATTATTTATTTAATAATTTCTCAGTTGAAAATAATTGCTATCAGCTGTTAATAAAACAGGATCAATTTTTTTTTTTTTTTTTTTTTTTTTTTTTTTTTTTGGTGTTTAACGTCCGACTATTGTACACACTTGGGTTAATGCAGACAATGGGGTGATTTATAGCGTATGAAAATGCCAAGCCCTGGCCGGGAATCGAACCCGGGTCCTCGGGATGAAAGCCCAGTACGCTATCAACTAGGCCACCGAGCAGCAAAGCAATGGGCTGGATAATAAGTAGTGTTATTAGTTTCTTAGTATGTTTTCGTGTTGAGACATTTCATAATTGTTCTACTTTTGTTAAACAGATGTGAAACAAAGTGCATGGGAAGTGAATCCTGCATCTCAACAGAAAACCAGGACAGTATCGTTGACTGTACCCATCACTGCCCCCGTCGGCCCCAAGCAATCTCTAGTCACTGAAACTCAGGTAAGTTTGTTGAAACAATGTTAATTATTTGATGACTATAATGTTCGCTGCTCGCTGCGGGTATATATAATTTCTCTTTGGAAGTGTTAAAAGAAGTTACAGAGAATGAAAGCTTTTGTGTATGTGTGTGTGTGCGCGCGCACACGCGTGTGTGTGTGAAATAAATTTTGCAGAAAAATTTCCTTATCTTATAATAACTTAGTCCTAAAATCCGATTTTTTTTTAGAATTCTTTGTTATCAAGTTTTTATCACAATTTTTTTTTTTTTAAGAGAATATCCACTGTTTTAAATCTTACCACGGGTGTACCAACAGGAGCTGTGCGTGTAGGCGTCACAATCGTCTGGCGATTTCCTGGTCGACCTCCGCGTGTATCCTGTTTCGGATTTGCAGGGGATCCTTTCGGAGCTGCAGGAGTAGTAGTGGAAAAGCTCGTTCCGGAAAGACTTTGTGACTTTTTGTTTGATGGACGGGGAAATAAATCCTATATGGTCAAAAGTTAAATCCTATAGGTTCACTTATACCCCAAAGACAAACATTTGCCCAATCCAAATAAGGCAAAAGCCATGCTCAGAAGTACAATGAAGAAACAGCAGATGAAAAAAATGAAGAGCATAGCAAAAGGCAAACGCTGGGAAAGTATAGACGAGGAATGGGACGGACTGAAGGAATAACCAAGGAGACAGTCATTGGCACAGTGCGTTCTTGACACGGGTCATGACTGCCTCGCCGCCCTCTGTGCCAAGAGACCAACTCAAATATGAACAAGGAACACCTGCTGACATGCCCTGGATTGAATGCTGATTCGAGACGACAGAAAAGCTTCGCTTGGCTGTATTGGGAGGCAAGGAGGCTGATGAACTGGAGTTCAGGCTAGCCGTAGGAAACAACAACAACTGGTCCAAAGTGTGCTCACTAACGATTGAATGGATCAATCGTCTAAAAAACTATACAAGTTAGACTGTAATAAGCAATATTAATATAAATAAATTATATTTAACTATCTCAGTTTTTTTAAACTTTCAAGTCTGTTTTATGTGTTAAACTTAATTAATTAACTTAATAAAATTAATTAAATTTATTTTGTGTCATAGTTTATAACTATACACAATGCTCTGTCTAGTTCAACTATAAAATAAACAATTAATGTGAATTAAAAAAAAAATTAAAAAATGGTAGTATTTTGTTAAAGATTTTAAAATATAATTAATTCATTACGTCTTTAATAATTCAAAAGCCATTTTTTAAAAAAATTATCAGTTAAGTGATTAACAGTGTTTTTAGTGACAACACTGAAACATTAAAGATATACGTTATATGAAGGCAAATATGTGATGGTTGTTTTAAATGAACTTGTAAAAGAAGGCTTTTTAAGTTTTTTTTGAGATTTTTTAAGGGAGACATTTTAAGGACCCCATAAAAAAAAATTATATCACTGTACAGTTTTAATGTTTGCTATTTATTTTACTAAAGTTATTTTGATTTAGTTTTAAAAGTGATGAATATAATTTGATAAAGGTTTAGTTTATACGTATTTAATATATTTATACCCATCAATTCCAACCACACTCTAAAGTTATTTTGATTTAGTTTTTAAAAGTGGTGAATATAATTTGATAAAGATTTGCCACTTCAACACCGCCCAGTAGGAACAAAGAAAAGCCACACAGTCTTAAGTCACCGGAGTAAACTGTTTAGTTTATACTGTTCTACATATTTAATATATTTATACCCATCAATTCCAACCACACCTCTCCCTTCCAATAAAAACTTTTACTTCTTCGTAGTTATTTTCGCTTTTATATATTAATTTTATTGCACTTCACTAAAACCTGAAACACCCAAAGAGTTTTATAAATGAACATCTGAAAGTAAAAGTAAATTGTATTCTTTACAATTTTAGTTTTTAAGTTTTAGTGTAACAACAGAAAACATCTGATTAGGATTATGACCTATTCTTCCCGTCAGTGGTCTATCAACTCACCTCATAAAAGCTACCACGGTTTCGAAACTCTATAGTTTCATCTTCAGATACAAAAAAAGAGGGATACAAAATGTTAAATCCCTCTGTCGAGGTCATCACAAAGTCAAGCAAAACATTAAAACATACATCACAAACAATAAGCACAATTAAACATTTAAAATATTCATCATGAAATTTGGTTTGGCCAAGCTACATACGCGACTCGTACGTCGTTACATTCCGGACTGCAGTGTTTGTAATGTATGTTTTAAGGTTTTGTTTGACTTGTGACGACCTCGACAGAGGGATTTAACATTTCGTATAACGGCCTGAAGATGAAGCGATAGTTTCGAAACCGCGGTAGCCTTTATGAGATGAGTGGATAGACCACTGACGGGAAGAATAGATCATAATCCTAATCATTTGAATATGTGGTCTGGTGGCTATGTTACAATAAGAAAACATTTGTTGAAATATAGGAAAATTGTTTCAGGTAATGCTTTCATGCAGCAGACCTGGAGAAATGTATGTCATCGAAGTAGAGTCAACAAATGCAGGTATCCCATATGCTGATTCTTTTTTCATCGCTACACACGTCTGCTTGACTCGAGGCTCGCACAACACTGAATCGTCTTTGTCTGTTTACTGCCAGATCAAGTATCGAAAATCTGTTTGGAGTTTCATTAAAAGTAAATAATGTAATTCTTATTTTTCATAGCTATGTAGACTATATTCTCTATGTTTTAAAATTAAAATTGCCTTTTACATATTACTGTGTAATTAAAGAATTAATAAACACATAATGAAGTGGGATCGCTTATAACACAGCTTTTAAAATGCCAAATTTATTGAGCTCTTATTTGAAAAAGACTAAGCTACAGAGTTTTATACCAATAAAGTTTCACTTGGAATTCACAACTAATTGTAAGCTTACGTTTGGCCGAGCTACAGGTGATTATTTAACCAGGCTTCAGCTTATCACATTGGGACGAAAAACAAAATATTTAACTTATTCGTTATTTCAGTTTGAGTAGCCTATAGATGGCATTAGGACGAAAAAAAGAGAACCAAATATTTAGAGGAGAGAAAACATGAATAAAGATGGTGATGGTTGTAACAGCGGAGTGTTGATGCGAACAGTGATATTCAGTTAAAAAATTACGAGTTATTATGAAGAGTCAGTAAATGGAATGCAAAGACATGGATTTGGGCCGTTTGGTGGCCATGTCGCCTTAGGCGGACTAAACCTAATTGCAAAATACGTTATGTTCCTTGTCCTGATTATGTAATAGGTTGATAATTATAATTTCACTCAAAAATTTACTTATAATAACTGTCTTCATTTTAGCCCCCGAGTCTAACAAACACTTACACTTACAACACTACACTTACGACTTTAACACTTTACACTCACACATTTAGGGAGGCGACAATGCCTCAACGTGCTTTTCGCCTCAGCCGCCTTGGTGGCCTAGTTGATAGCGTACTAGGCTTTCACCCCGAGGACCCGGGTTCGATTCCCGGCCAGGGCTTGGCATTTTCATACGCTATAAATCATCCCATCGTCTGCGTTAGCCCAAGTGTGCACAATAGTCGGACGTTAAACACAAAAAAAAATTAAAAAAAAAAGCTTTTCGCCTTAAAATAAAAAAAAAAATTAGGCCACAAATTGAAAAAGTAATGCATACAAAATTAAACTTTTAGCAACTTTCTCACAGGTAAACTAATTGCTAGAAAAACATATTCAAACAAAACAAGAATTTTTTAAAAAAATAACCTCCCTTTTGGTCCCCAATTTTCCTAACATTGACAGATGTAACCAGTATAGACCTTTTGTGTGTAATTCTTAACCCTTCACTGGTTAATAATATTTTGTTGATTGTTTTTTCTTCAGAAAATGGAATAAAGTTATTTCTGATGATATTTCTAGGACGTATTTGTTTTATTTTAGTAAGTATTTGAAACTAAAATGTTAACAAAAAATATCCGATTATTTTGCCTACATGATTCATTATGTTTATTCTATTTAAAATATTTGCAAATCTTTACAACAATGTCAGCGGAATATTTAAAAACTTAATAGCTTCTTAATTTTGGTTTTCAGACTAAAAAAAAATCTACAAAGAACGTCGTCGTTGTAAAGATTCGCATTGATTTGTAATCACGATTTATTTGGTTTTAGGTTTTATAGAAAAGAATTGTTGGGTCGGCCTGGAAGAGTTTTATGCGGCTTTGGTCAAAGCTTTAGAAGCTGAA
The DNA here is from genome assembly GCA_022606455.1 of Callitettix versicolor. NCBI lineage: Eukaryota > Metazoa > Arthropoda > Insecta > Hemiptera > Cercopidae > Callitettix > Callitettix versicolor. Next base: position 5,399,075 of record CM040189.1, on the reverse strand, counting down.
TGTGAAAATCATAAAGTGTTAGAACCCAACATTCAAATTACAGAAAACAGAACGGTGAGAAGGAAAAAAAATAAAATAATGAATCCAATTCAAGTTCAACCTGTATCCGAAAATAGGTTACATCAACTTCCTCCGCCTCCTGCACGTACTTCTGCTTCAACAACGCCTCGTAAAGTCGTACAAATTGACCCTATTGGTTGGCTTATTCTGTGCGTCCTTCTGATCTTAGTAATACTGAACGCGGTGCTGTATTACAAACTGCGGGATATTGAACACGTTGACAGGAAACACAGGACGCCGTCGGTTGTTGATTTACACATACAAAAGTAAGGAAATATTTTCTAATTAAGTTATTCAGTTATTCAGTTATTAAGCGCCATTATTCAAGCTCCAAATTTACTAAATAACAATGAAGAAAGGTAACAGAAATTTAAAGTCTGAAATTAAAAATAAATGTATTATTAACAACTAAAAGTAATACACTAAAATTGCTGGTGATAAACATTTTGTGACAGAGGCTCTTTAGTTATAAAGTTAAATTTTGTTGGAATACTCGAGTACCATAGAAAATCAGTGGATGTGTTCAATAACTGAAGCATTAGCACTTGAAAATTATTTTAAAACATTCCAAGTAATAATCCGTATATTGGCCACCATTGAATGTTTTAGCGTACATTACTGTGCGTTCTTATTCTGTTTCTATATTGTCTAGAAATTATAAGCTTAAGGGGTTAAGATAATGTTTGTAACGGGGATGTGTAATAGCTTTAGATTCGTTTTTCCTTCGACAGTACCGTGTTATAAATTAGAGATCGACCTGTGTAATAAGATAGAGGTTCCGTACTGTGTATTAACTGACTTCAGTTCTGTGCTAACAAAACACAGTTTTAACAACTTTACATTTGTGTATTACATATTCAGTACACATTTTCTTTGTCTATATCTGTGTCTTATCATGATGACTTCTCCACTAGCTATTTCCATTTCAATTTTCAAATCGAAATTATAAATAACTTATTGTTAATAATATTGAAATACAATATGCAAGGTTTTGTCTTTAATAGCTTAGAGATTTATTAACTTTGAGAATCGTTTTTCCTTCGACGGTACCATGTTATAAGTTAGAGATCAACCTGTGTAATAAGAGGTTCCGTACTGTGTATTAACTTAGAGACTACAGTTCCGTCAAGTGTGTTGCACCGTGTCTATATGATGCCGACGCCGCTGCTTGCAGGCGCTTCAGTATCTTTACAGTTGAATATATTGTCAATACTATGGTCAACAATATATATAAATGTTTATTTTTGACAATTATCTGTATAGAAAAATAGAAATATTGGTGTTTTATCAAAAAAACAACGTAAGTTTATATGAATTCATAATTAATTCATTAATTTAGGGCTGTTTTCTTAATTCAATTCGGATATGGTTTGAATAAAACAGCCTTCAAACAATATTTTTATATTAATATTACTATTACTACTACATATGTAAATTAGTATACATTTACAGCATTGCACATAAGCCTTTAAGAACAAAACCTATCTAAATGAACTTTATATTTTAATAATATATCTTTCTTTAACTAAGCGAATTCTACTTGTTAGATAAAAGATACTGAAGTGGGTGCAAGCAGCGGCGTCGGCAACATATACACACGGTGCAACACACTTGACAGAACTGTAGTCTCTATGTTAATACACAGTACGGAACCTTCATCTTATTACAGAGGTCGATCTCTAACTTATAACACGATACTGTCGAAAGAAAAGTGAATCTCTAAGTTGATATATCTCTAAGCTATTACACCTTCCCTTTGTAACATAATGCACAATTAAAAATGTATAAATGAAAATATATTTATATTTATGTATATATATATATATGCAAAAATATACTTTGACAAGTAGGTCTGTATGGTGCAAATTATCAGCATAATTATTGTTTAACACTATAACTGATTTATTTATTCTTGATCAAAAAAAAGTATTATTATTAAAAGGGTTTAAGTTAAAACAATTATATTTTAAGTTTTTAAAAATAAAAATATAAAAAGTGAATACAAAATGATTAACTCTAAATTACAACAAAAACTTAGTCTTCAATACTAATAAAAAATGACAAAAGTATTAACTGTGGCCATTGTTATTAAAAAAAACAAATTATTGATGTTTAGTGGTACAATTCACTTATAGATTAGATTGTTTCCAAGATGGATCATCACTCAAAGTCTTATCACACCACGCATGTTTGAAAGTCCACAACTTCGTTTAACAAAAGTTTTTTTTTGTTCTCAATACACATCTTAAAAATTCAATTCAGCAAAGAAACTCTTACTTTAAGCAGTATGCAGATTTTTAAAAAACTAATATAAAAAGTTTAACGTGGTTTAGTTAAGCAACTCTTTTTTTTAAGTATTACGTACAAAACACGCAATTCTCATTAAAAACTTAAAAAATCACATCACAAATATCTTATTAAGATTTTAATAATATTCGACGTAGAAAAATAATTCATAAAAATTTTACAAAATTTTTAATTGTGGTGCAACCTATTTTTGTGAAAACTCGTGTGTATGCCAGAGTTTTCTCGAAGACTGAAGTCCTTTGTTCTGGTTTTCCACAATTTATTCTTTTCTCTTCTCCAATTGGATTTCAATTTAACGGTAACAATATATACATTTAGAAACATATATTAACAAGTTTGTGTTATTTAACTTTGACGTTACCGCATACATTAGACATATGTTAACAAGTTTATCTGTGCTTTATCAAATTTTGTTTCTTCAGTATGTTACATTGAGATGTATAACGTAACTGTACAGGCACGGTTACTAGAATGGTGGCTCTTAGGCCTATCTGCTTGTTAGTACAACATAAGAATCACGTGATGATATGTTATGACTATCGCTGCAAGCACTAGACGTCTGATGTATTTCAGCTGTTATTTCTCGATTAGTACTTTTTGTGTGTGGTTTTCATGCAAGTATTTTAGTGAGGTAATATGTCCTATTCTGATTTTTGCTGGAGTTTCAAAATTACTTTTTCGGCCTACATTGATTACAGAAACATTACCTCCTGCAAAACAGGTTAGGTCAGGATTGTTTTTGTAATGTATATTATAAATTGTTAACCGATTACTAAAATCGTTTGAAAGTTTTACACATATTTTATTATTTCTCCGTATATTTTAGTAATGACATGAGATTTGTGTGGTTTTACAAAATATATTTTAAAATATTTCGTTTAATAGGCAAAACCCACATACACGGGAAGAGTGGATAGCTTTATTGAAGAAGCAAGAAAGGTTACACAATTCAGAAATGCAGCACTGGAAGAAAGTTTTAAAAAAAGTTGTGGTCCTTATAAAAGAGGTACAGTAAATAATCCTTTCAGCAAAGGCTGTAAACACAAAAGTGTCCACTTCTTGTAAATAATTGAACTAAGCGAATATATAAACCAGATTGGTCTTGGATTTTAACTGCTAGATACAGTTGCACCTCGTAGATTAGTTTTTCAGGCTGTTAAAACTATTTTAAAATGGCTGTTATTCGAAACAGGAAAAAGTTCATTTGTGTGTGTAAAAAATGATCCATCGTGAACAGTATAAAATATCTTAACTTTAATTCTTTTTAATACCGCTTTCAATTATTGAGAAACAGAATTTACAATATAATGCTAATTGTTTCAGCACTGTAAAAAGTACACAAATGTAGTACTTAACAGACTGAATAACAAAAAATACTCTTGTCATATTATGGTCTCATTTAAAATTGTCACTATTGTATCGTGAATTAATAATGGAAAACAGAATGGCAAGTTAATGCACCAGTACATTGTGGGGTTGTTTCTGCACATATTTTGCAATGATAATTCTATTTGTATTAGTGTAGCTTGCAGTTTATTTATTAATATTCATTTGCTTAATGTGTGTTAACATATTTATGTTAAGTGTGTGCTATACGTGAAGATGCCACTGTGTAAGTAAAACAGCTGTAGAATAGTTATTTGTGCAACTAGTGAGAAAAATGTGAGGGTACGGTGCTTAATCGCCCTTATGGCACTTAGAATCAGTATGGAAGAGTGCTGGATTGAATAAGGACCGGTACGGTTGTAGAGCGCACACTGTAACATTTCTAAACTAATGCTATGAAATGTAATACTGAAATCTGTTAAGGCTACGAAATTTATACTATGTTCTAAGGTTTTTGCCTTTATCACTTGTCCACTAGAGAAGGGATCGGCGAGATCTCTCATATTCAGATACATTACTGCTGGTACAGGAGATGTTTAATGTCAGAATAAACTGAAATAACATTCAGAGTTGTGTACGTTCAAAAAAAAACTATTGAAATTTAAGTGAACAGTATAAAAGAAAATGTTTAAGTTTAGTCTGTGATTGTTTTGTAAATTAAAAAAAGACTATTAATATGTTTAATTTGAATGCACAATTTTCTTTTAGACAGATTATGCTTTTAAAAAAAATATACAGTAAAAAAATACAAAGTTTCAATGTCCAAGACAAAAGGTTATTTAAATTTTTTATTTCTTTTAGATTTTTTAGTAATTAATTAAATTAAAAGTTGGCCAACTGCTATGTTATAGCTGTTTTACAATATGTACTGAAATTTATTTTATAGCAAGACAGAAGCAATTTAAACAGGAAATTTAGTTGAATTGTATTAGGTCAGATAAAATTCTAGTCCCTTGAGGACAGTTTATACTAAAAATTGACGTCACACATTCCAATTTTGATTAATCAGCCTTAAGGACTCCAAGCTTGAACAAATCTACATATGTGAAAAGTATTCTAAGGCCAAGTACTGCAGTCACTAAAAGATCTTTAACTTTGCAGTTTAATCAAAATCACTGATAAGTTTTTGAAGTTATTTTAGCAGTGTTTTGTTTAAATGTTCTACACTTTATACGAAGCTTAAGTTTTTGTGTTTTTTAAGAAAAACTTAAAAAGGCAGATTCTGCGCAAGAGTAGGCCAACTATTTCAACGCGATTTAATACAACAAAATACAAACTTTGTTTCTGCAGTCATACAGTAGAACCAGTGATTATATGCACTGCCAAAAGACTAAATATTTTATTTAGACTTGCTTTAATTAAACTGAGCCGCCTCGGTGGCTAGTCGATAACGTACTGGGCTTTCACCCCGAGAACCCGGGTTCGATTCCCGGCCAGGGCTTGGCATTTTCATACGCTATAAATCATCCTATCGTCTGCATTAGCCCAAGAGTGCACAATAGTCGGACGTTAAAAAAAAAAAAAAAAAAAATAATAATAATAAAAAAAATAATAAAAGGGAGAAAGACATGACAGAACTGAAGATCACTGACACTATGCTCATGGACAGAACAGCCAAAACAATAACCAAGGACAAGAAGCAACGATTCCAAGGCAAAGTCAAATCCAAGTGAACGATCCAAATCTCTGATGAAGAAAGAAAAGCGAGATCACAGCGTATGAGGCAATACTGGACTACGAGGAAGGCACAGAACATTGAGAAGTGATTGATTTAGTGTACCCCAAAGTTGGGTGAAACAAATAAAGAGAGAAAAAAATAATAAACTGAGAGTTGTATAAATCAGTTTGATATAACACACTTCAGTACTACAAAAAGCATTTATTTAAAGTGAAATTAACGTTCATCATTGAGTATTAATGTTTGTTACAACATAACTTGTTCAAATAGAGATCTTTTAACATATTTATGCAATGTTATGTTATACAGTATAAATGTATTCGCAGCTAATCATAACTGGAGATGCTTAGTTAAATCTAGATGTTCAGGATTTCATCACAAGCTCGGTTAAAAACTGTTGTGACTCAAATGTAGACTACACATAAACAATGTTCTAGAAAAAGATAAGATGGAATGGTGGTGGGGGAAGCGCCTTGTATGCTTTGGCAGGCCTGGTTTATCGCTCTAAATTCAAAATGAACACTACAGACGTTTACGAACAAGGCTTGCTGAGTGTAGAAATTTTCTCAAAATAAACACTTTGCACATTAATTGCACATAAAATTTTTCATACGGTATTACTTAAAAGTACTAATTCAATAATACAGATTATAGTTCAAAAAGCGTGAGGTTATGTTATTGAAATTTCTTAAAATACTTAGAAACCTTCAACTTCTTGTAAACAAATTTATTTATGAATATTAACACAAATTAATAGAGCAACACATTTGAAAACCTTGGTTAAGTATAGAAAATCTTTTAACTGTAATCTGCTTATCCTTCGTTATATTATTGTTAATAATGCAACATGCGCAGTCCTTGACTGTACTCTGCACACCTGTACTGGAATATGTAGTAGATTAGATTATATTCTAGAGGAAGGGATTTGTTCAACCCTAGGCACTGTGATCAACTGACCTATTGTGCAACTTAAATACCTAGTTCAGCAGATTGGTGCCCCTAATAAGTTCCAACAACCCACTGACTAGCTCATTCTGCTGAAGATCCCTAGGGTCTTGGAAACCAAAAACCCCTAGTTTCCTACTAGCAAGAGCCTCACAATCATAAATTATGTGACCTGCAGTTTCCTCCTCCTTCCTGCACAATCTACACACGGTTTCTCCGTGGTACACACCTATCCTGTTCATGTGCACCCTCAGACCACAGTGCCCTGTTATGAGCCCCATGATCCTCCTGAGTTGTGCTCTGCCCAGGATATCTGCTGCCCCTTTAATTCCTCCAGAAGGAACTTTGTTTAAGAAACGTTTACTATGGGAATGCCCATGAAGGTTATCCCATCTTACCTGGTGTTGACATGTAATCCACCCGTTAATAGCGGACCTGGCCAATGATAGAGAAATCCCTAAAGGTCCGATAAACTCAGATGCAGATCCAGTACAGCCAGTCGGTCTGCCTTCTCATTACCCTCAACTCCTCTATGCCCCGGAACCCAGTGAAGAGGAATATGTAGTAACTAGTACAAGTAAGTTGTATTGTCAAAATGTAAATTTTATTTATTTGTCTGAGGAATGAGGAAAAGTAAAAAAAATGAGCGATGTTCAAGTTGGATCAATACTAGTCACTTTGCTCACTACTGTAGAAAAAGAATATTTTATAACTGGCAGGTAAAGTTACGCTAAAAGTATGTATGTCGCTAAAAATAGAACTAATTATATTTTAGTTAAATGTGTCTTTCATTCCATTTTACTGTTCAACGTCAGTTGGACTTGTTGGAGCCATGGTTTCGTAGGTGGAGGATTGCAGTGAATGCAGACAAAACAGAAGCCATCGCCTTCACGAACAAACGTTCTCCCAAATCTGCACTTCAACTCAATGATACTCCCATAGCATGGAAAAACAAAATCAGATATTTAGGTATCACGCTTGACAAACGACTGACTTTTGCCCCACATGTCAAGCAAACTATAGGCAAAGCTTCTGCGGCTCGCGGTAAGCTTTTTTTCTGTTCTTACAAACAAAAGCAAATACCACTAAGAATCAGGCTGACTATGTATAAAATGTACATCAGACCCATTCTTACTTATGCAGCTCCGGCTTGGTATGCACTCATCTCAAACTCTCGAAGGAAACGGCTAGAATCCTTCCAAAACCGCTCCCTTCGTTTACTGACCGAATCTCCGTGGTTCGTCAGGAATGAAACCATACGCCACGGCCTCAAAGCCCCCACACTCGAGGAATTTACCCTCAAACTTTCAAAAAATCTAGCTTCACGAGCAGAAGGCTCCAAACACGCGCATCTGTCAGCCATTGTGACAGATCCCGCTCCCCCACTACGGTACAGAAAAAGGCCTCTGTATCTAGTCTACGAACCCCCATGAAGTGGCTCATGTGAAAATCACATAGTCACTCTTCTACAAAACACACCTTCAAAAATCCAAGTCCAACCCACATCTTGATTCCTCACCTAGACAAGACGCAATAAAGCCACTTACATTACAAACATTGCAAATGTTGTCCAACAGAAGCAATATTGTTGCAGGGAAGAATTTCTCCCGCCACTGACCTACATTCCATTTTGTTTTATAAAGGTATAATACGAAAAGACATTGTCGAATAAATGATAACGTTTAAAAACATAGAATTACTGTAAAGTAATTGCACAAAACAAGCTAAATGTTAATAGTATAAGTTAAAATTATAAAAAGAAAACAAAAATATACAAAGTTGAAATGAAATTCATATTATTTTCAAACTAATGACAGTTTCAGAACCAGTGACTTTCCAGTGTTCTTTTTAATTGGTTTATGTTTTTCAAATGATTTCAGTATTTTATTATATTATTATTGCTTATAGGCAGAAGAAGCTTTAAATGAACTACATACCAATCTGCAGAATGTAGTCGGCACAAGAGTGTTATCTGCATTAAAAGACACATATACGCAATCTGAAGACACATCAACAGTTTCAGAGAAACATGAACTTTAAGTAATATTAGTTTGTGAGCTTACATATCTACTTAATGTTTTGTGATATTTTTAATGTTACTTAGACAGCTCTGTGATTTATCATTTTCAGAGTTACTTATAGAAAGCTGTGAGATTTACTTAAAAAATTTTTAGTGAGAAGGAATTACTGGTAAACGGTTTGTTTCAGGAACCTAACATGTCAACGCACATAATTTTATTCCATTTTTGTTACTTTTAGCGTATACATTTTGTGCTGTACAAAAAAGTGCTTCCATCTGGCTGCTTAAAATTGAATTGAAATAGAATATTTACACAGTACTGTTGTCGTTAAAGCATATTTTTTAGAAATTTGATACGAGCTCGGATTAAAATCTTAGTAAATGAAAACACTTTATTTCACACTTCAAGCTTTGGGTTTTTACACTGAAGCACTTGTCTTTCATCCATTTATTATACGAGGGTGGTCTGAAAAGTTTCCGACCTAACAAAGATACAAGACATTTTTTCAGAATTTTTTTTTATATTTCAACATAGTCTCTTTGTACTTCTACACACTTCTCCCAGCGATGCTCCCATCTCTGTAACCCGTCCAAATAGTACTCGGCGTTTTTCTCTGCAAAATAATTGTTCACGAAGGTGATTGCTTCTTCATTTGACGAAAATCTCTGTCCTCTGAGTGCAATTTTTAGATGAGGGAAAAAAAGAAGTCGCTTGGGGCTAGATCTGGTGAGTAAGGCGGATGGTCAAGAACTTCAAACCTTAATTCGTGGATTTTCGCCATGGCAACCGCTGAGGTGTGAGACGGTGCGTTGTCTTGGTGAAACAGGAGTTTCCTTTTCTGCAAATGTGGCCGTTTTTCCGCAAGTTCTGACTTCAGCTTGTCAAGTAATGATGCGTAGTATGCTCCTGTAATGGTTTTTCCTTTTTGAAGATAGTCGATTAAAATAACTCCATGACTATCCCAAAAAACAGTCGCCATCACTTTCCCACCCGAAAAACAGTTTTTGCTTTTTTTGGAGCCAGTTCCCCTTAGCAGTCCACTGTTTGGACTGTATTTTTGTTTCGGACGTATAATGGTGTATCCAAGTTTCATCTACAGTAATTAGTCGGCGCCTAAACTGTGCCTACAGAGCATTGGAAATGTTCATTCGAACACGTTTTTGGTCTAACGTGAGCAAACGCAGCACCCAATTGATTTAGTATGTGACAAACGCGTTCTTTTGACATGTTCATAACGTCTGCTGTCTCTTTCTCTCTTTAATTCGGCAGTCATCTAGCACTATTTGGTGCACTTTGGCGATGTTTTCGTCGGTAGTTGCAGTTTTTGGACGTCCCTAACGTTCATCATTTCCAAAGCTCTTACGGCCACGTTTAAATTCAGCTGGCCAAATTTTCACTGTGGTAAATGATGGTGCAGAGTCCCCATACACAGAATCCAACTCATCTTTGATTTGCGTAGGCGTATTGCCTTTCAAAAACAAATATTTAATGACAGCTCGATACTCGATTTTGTCCATTTTCATAAAAATACATCAACTCACTCAAACGACTGTTACATAACAACTGCGCATCCAAAATGGCTGAAACTTTGGTGAGTAACTGTCAACAGATGAACAAAGAAATTCGAGTGCTGCCACTATCTTCATGTTGAGGTCGGAAACTTATCAGACCACCCTCGTATGTATGTTGTTTTCAATTGTTTTTGTGATAATTTCTATTTATTTTTATTAACTTTGTTTGTGATAAGTCTTTTGTAATGACTGGATTTAACAAAGCACAGTTTCAATAGATTATTTGTGTTGCTCAAGCGATAATTTACATTTGGACAGCAGAAGACTGATGAAATAAACTTCAGACGAAAGTATTGCTACGGAAAACAGAAGCATATTTTTCTGACTATTGTAAAGAAATTTGTTCCATAATCTATTGACCTGTTATTTTGTGTACACTATCATATATTTAATTGTCGAAAAACAGATCGTGTTCTTTAATGTCAGTATGGTTTCTGTTGGATTATCTCATTTCATTCCTCGAAAGGTTAAGACAATACTTATAGCTACATCATTATAGTAGCCGCATACTTATATGTATAATGATATATATTTCAATGATAATTATATGTGAAAAATTATTGATATCTTTCTGCCTCCATTTGGTGAATCGTCTCTTTCCTGTTAGTATTAGTGAGTTAATAGTGAGATAATATTAGGTGTTATACAAATGTATGTAATTAGTTTAATAATTTGAGTTGTAGAAACAAACCAAATCCGATGTTTCAGGTGTGACTAATCCTGTACCTCGTATAGAAATATGTTATGCATGATTATAATATAATACTAACTCAGAGGCATGTTATTATTCATAATTTTGATACAGACTAACATATTTTTCGCAGCGTAATGACCTAACTGTTAACTAAATTCCATTTCTGGGCAAGTTTGAATAAAATTAGATCAAGATCGTGTAGGCAATAAATGCTCTCTCTCTTTATTTGTTTCACCCAACTTTGGGGTACACTAAATCAATCACTTTTTTATGTTCTGTGCCTTCCTCGTAGCCCAGTATTGCTTCATACGTTGTGATCTTGCTTTTCTTTCTTCGTCAGAGATTTGGATCGTTCGCTTGGATTTGACTTTGCCTTGGAACCGTTGTTTCTTGTCCTTGGTTATTGTTTTGGCTGTTCTGTTCATGAGCATAGTGTCAGTGATTTGTAATGTCTTTCTCCGTTTCTCTAAACCAAAGTGGTTTGGCTCTTTTATTGTGAAAGTAGTCAACTATTTTTTGGTTAGTCTATCTTTGTCCATTCGGAGGATGTGCCCATAAAAATCAATTCTCCTTTTTCTTATTGTGTCTGATAGTGTTTCAGTTTTTTGGTAAAGAGTGTTATTCCTGATGTGGAGTAATTGGTTGTTACGGAATTTCGGGCCTAAGCTTTTCGTAATATCTTTCTTTCTTTGATCTCCAGCCTTTCAAGTGGGCCCTGGGTTGTGAGAGATAATGTTTCAGCCGCATATAAGGCTTCTGGTTTAATTACCGTATGATAATGCCTTATCTTTGTATTCCAGGAGAGGGACTTTTTGTTGTATGTGTCTTTGGTAAGTTGGAAGGCTAATTCTACTTTATTTCTCCTAGATTCCATAGTTTTTTTCTCTAGGGCGTTCCAGCTGATCCATTCCCCAAGATATTTGAATTCTTTGACTATCTCAATGTATTGTTCTCCCACTTGAATCTTTTTTGGTGGTTTTTGTATGTAGCAATAAATGCTAATATATAAATGTTGTGTAACTTTTATAATCACACACAAGTTGTTTGTTTTATTTGATTTATTAATATGAAAAAATATTATTATTAAAGGAAAATTTTAATTAAAAACAAATATATATGTTTCTAGTAAAAAAATGTTAAATATGGTATTAGCCTATTTAATTTAATTTTACAATGTAAATGGTACGTTGATATTGACATAGTTAATTTGACAATGTAATTTTTTTATAGCCTAAATACTATTACAGAAATTAAAATATTTTAAAACTGTGACCACTAGTACACTAGTAATATAGAAACTTAAAACTAACAAAGTGGAAAACAAATTTTATAATATTTCTGGTTTGTAAGTTCCATTTTCTAATTGTCTCATATAACTAGGGATGGCAAACAAACATCAGTGTTTTTGAAACAACATTGTTTCACTCTGAAAACATTGATGTTTTCATGCCGATGTTATTTCAACATCAATGTTTTTGTCATGATATATCGATATATCAATATTTATTTAAAAAGGCTGGTAGTGTTCTTACTCACTGATCCATTGGAGCATATTTTGCTTCTGTTATCAGCAGTTCAGCTTATCGCTTCAGAAGATGACAATGGCAGTTGCACTCTGGCTTTCTGTAGCTCTAGTCTTGTTGTCAAACTGCCAATGCTTCATTTTCTATTGTCTACGACTGTTGTTTACATGTCTTTGGACTGTCTTGGCTGATGGAAAGATTATTGTTTTCCTATGGAGGAATTTTTCAAATGATTTCTTTTAATTTGTACATTTGTGTTTATCTATATATGTTATGAGTGCCGCAATAAAATTAAGATGATTAAATTTCAACATAAAACGTCAACAACCTGGAAAGAAGTGGACAGCTGAGAGGAGGAAGGAACATTCGGATAGGATGATGAGATTCTGGGAGGAAAAGAGGGCAAACACCAGAAGATTAAATTATATAATGTATTGTTGATAGGACACTCTTGAAGTATCTTGATAAAAATTATCAATATTGACTTCACATTGCTGTGAATCTTAATAGGTTTTCTTTAGTCATGCAAAGGTTGGTGTCTTCCATTGTGTTTCTTGGTTTCTGAATTATGACCATACATCTAATTTTCATTACTCGTAATGACCTTAGACAAACAATTTACATCTGGATTTGTTTTTTGGAATCAAGTGCAGACTTGTAGTATTTCTTAATGCTAGTCTTGCGTTAAAGGCGGGGAGGGAAAAACTTGGCTGCAATGCGTATTGTTTTGAGTTAATCAGATTCGTTTCTATAGCTTCAGCCGTTGTGTGGATAGTTTTTGTCTGTTCTACCCAGCTGTGCTAGTTGAAGGCCTGACTAAATACTGATAATTTTCGATTGATTCACAGTCCTATTTTTAAATGTTTGAACCATTAAAAAGTTGTTCATTTACGTGACTGGCAGCGAAATATTATTATTAGTATTTTTATTTTCAGTTAAAAAACAGTATTGATTTTTTTTTTAATTTTATAATATATGTAGATATCACTAAAAGTCATAAGTTCTAGGCCATTCAAAAACAGTCTGCCTGTTCATATATATACAGTCAACTCCCAGTTATCTGTAGGATTGGTTGGCTTGATATATTTCACATATTAAATAAATTAAAAACCTGTAAACACATTATTTCTTAACAAATATTGTATGTACTAGAGGTGGGCGTTTCTGCTATTTTTACAAAACAACAAACTGTTTGTTGAGGAAAAAAGCTTTTTAAAACAGTTGGAAAAAAACAGGTTTAGAAAACTGAAACTCAAAGTTGTATTAGCAGCTAAAACATAAAGCACATACGTTCAGTTTTCTGACTACTTTTTCATTCCCATTACCACCATGTCCTTAAATTGTTTTTGGGTATAAAGCATTTAGATAGGATAAAAATAATCCTTATAAGTGTAGTAATAATTGAATTACATTCTCAAAACGTAATAATTATGTAAGCCATTTTATATTTTCAAAATGCAGTGAATTTCTAATAGGAGCGTTCTTTTTTTTACTTAAAAATTAAATAGTCCTTTGCATGTTTACCGAAATGCAAACGATTTAGAATATTTTTAGTTGATTAAAAAATATTGACGATTGATAATAAACATAAAAAATATGTTTAAATAAAATTAGGCTCTGTATCTACAAAATGTGAGAGGTTGTTACTACAACTCGCATCAAAATAGAGATAAACGTTGACATTGACCAAACAGTTCTTACTTCACTACAAGCAACTTTGAATAAAGGGAAAAGTCATAAAAGCAGTTAGTAGGATAATAGTTTTAGCGCTTGCGGCAACGTTCATATAGAACAGTCCGTTCCTTGTTTAACAAATCATAAACCAGTCCAAATCAAACTGCTTGTTTCCGTTTATAGAAAAGCAGTTTTTTTTAACAGTTTGGTGTTTTCTGCCCCACCACTAGTATGTACTGTATTTTTATGCTACAACATTGTTTACAAATTAATTAGAAAAATAATAAACTGTTCAAATGAAAAAGATTGATTTACAGTACTGCAGAGGCATTGTTAATAATTCCATCTTCTCGGCAAGCTAAGAGACAAACAAATAAACAGAATTAGCACACTGTTAATTATTTATAAATAAATTTAAAATTTATTTATAAATAAATAACCTCAGCTATCATTGATCTGTCTACTTACAATACCCTAAATGAAACATATCTGAAATCTAATGTTGATTATTTATTGTAAACAGTAAACTTAATTCTGTATACTATAATACATTAAGTTGTATAGATTTAATGTATATTACAGTTTACATGTGTATTGTTTGACAAAATTTCATTAAACATTATCACATTTGAAACCTATTTAAAGATAAAACATATGTTTTGTTTAATCCAACTTTTCCTGATGTAATATTGCACACAGTAAAATTACATTTATTATAATTGAAAATTTTGTGTAAAAAACAAAGTTGTATACGTTTTACTATGTTCGGTATAATGATCTGCCTTTCCTAGCTTCGTCAATTCTGCTTTCGTTGACGCGTTTCGGAGAATCTACATCTTCAAAAACTATATCTATTGAGTATAGATATAGTTTTTGAAGATGGAGGTTCTCCGAAACGCGTCAACGAAAGTAGAATTGACGAAGCTAGGGAAGGCAGATCATTATACTGAACATAGTGACAATTATCCTAGCAAAAAGAAGAAGAATATAAAAAGAATTTGTATACGTTTTTTTTACTGCACATTTTTTTTTGTGTTGACTGTACTTATCTTTGCTTAAAAGGGTTGGAATTTAATTTAGTTTTAATTTTTATTTAGAGACTGTTATTAAGAAGTAATGTGATTTTACTTTAAATAAATACAAAACTTTCAGACAGTTTTAAATGTCTTAAAATTATGCGTTATTTTCTTCTCTACAAAATAATAAAAATATTAACTGTTAATTCTATAACATAAATACGTTAAAAAAGAATTGATTCTAAGCTGATATAAAAATCTCTTAAACAAATCAGTATTTCCGTAAAATTCGGCTAAATTTCTACTAGAACGTAAACCTGCTATACATTCATTTCATTTAAACCAATAAAACTAAAAACTAATTAGCACAATTTAAAACTAAATTGAATTAATAATCATTATTCCATATTACTATCAAATATTCCATAGTATACGCTATTTAGTATTTTATAAAGTTTAACATAATTTTGAAAATAAATGTATTCTTTAAATATTTTTTACCGTCCAGATTTTATTTTCACTGATACCAGTTAATAATTACTGACCTAAGACATTATTTTTAGTAGGTGTATTATTGTTTACATTTATTATATAGTGTTATGCAAATATATTGTTCAGTTTTGAATGGGTGAACCAGTGAAAACAAATTAGGAACTTATAAAGAATAAAAGTTACTTTTTAGTATATGTGCCAACTTAGCCATATCCCAAAGTTATGGGATTTTTGAGGGCAGCTCAAAAATCTTGAATGTAAAATCCCACTGAGTATTACCTCATTTTTAAGAAGGCAATAAACAAAGATTTGGCAAAAATATATCTTAAAAAATGTGTTTTAAGTAACCATTTCCTTACCTAGGCTTCAGAAACCTATATAGTTTCTGCAGATATTTTATCAAGCCCTCTAAAAAGTGGTAGCATTTAAAAGGACTTAGATTTTTGAGCTGTCCCCAAAATCTTCCATGAACTAGGGGTGGGCGTTTCTGCTATTTTTACAAAATATCAACAAACTGTTTGTTGAGAAAAAAACTGCTTTTTAAAACAGTTGGAAAAAACAGGTTTAGAAAACTGAAACTCGAAGTTGTATTAGCAGCTAAAACATAAAGCACAAACATTCAGTTTTCTAAGACTACTTTTTCATTCCCATTACCACCATGTCCTTAAATTGTTTTTCGGTATAAAGCATTTAGATAGGATAAAAATAATCCTTATAAGTGTAGTAATAATTAAATTACATTCTCAAAACGTAATATATATGTATGCCATTTTATATTTACAAAATGCAATGAATTTGTAATAGAAGCATTATTTTTTTTACTTAAAAATTAAATAGTCCTTTGCATATTTACTGAAATGCAAACAATTTAGAATATTTTTAGTTGATTAAAAAATATTGATGATTGATAATAAATATAAAAAATACTTTTGGATAAAATTAGTTTATGTATTTACAAATTGTGAAATATTACTGTCATATTTTTATTTGGTAGAAAGTAGGTTTTCATTTTTCAACACTGAAAAAAGTAACGTTAATAAGTAAAATATAGTAATAAGAACATAGGCACATAAGAACATATGTAATAAGAACATATGTTTAAATAAAATTGGCTCTATATAGTTACAAAATTATAGGTTATTAACATTAGCATTAGCAAAAAAATAAGTTTTCCATTTTTCAACACAGAAAAAATATAAACTTCATTGTAATAACATATTTAACAAAACATAATTTTAAAACTATGACACTAAAAGATTTGATTATGTTCAGATGTAGCCTATATTTCGCAAAATTTTAGAAAAAGTACTAAATTAACCTAAAATTATTCAAGATATATACAAGAGTAGATATTGTGAATTTTAAAAAGTCCACACATCCAATAAATAATTAAAAACTGTGCACTTAATTCTAAAAACATAAAAAAAGTAAAAGAAAACTTTCAAAATTGTCCACTAAATATTTTTAAATTTCTGAACACAAAGTAAACTACGGAGAAAAACTAATATAAAACACAATTATGGCTGGTTTTACAGTTTAAAAAATGTTTGAACAACAAATTTTACATTTAAAACTTTCAAACAACTCGCAATCGTTCGAGTAGAATGTGGATGGTGGGGAAGTCCAAACAGCTGTTCCTTGTTTAACGAATCACGAACCAGTCGAAATCAAACTGCTTGTTTCCGTTTGGAAAAGCAGTTTGTCGTATATAGAAAAACAGTTTTTTTTAACAGTTTGGTGTTTTCTTACCCACCTCTACCATGAACAGTGATGATGACTTGCTGGTTTTTAGCCAGAAGAAAAACCCATCTTCCAATTATGGGCCTTGGCAAGTTGGCTTATACCCGAAAAAGTACACTTGGATTGATTTACTAATGTTCACCTATTTAAAAATTATCAAGGTGTTTCCACTCATATGCAAACATTGTATAGGCATAATTATAAGGTGATAATATTGATAAGATAATATAATTTTTATTGGTTGTGCTTGATTATGTTTGTAAAATGTTTATTTAGTTATTACTTCTTTATACTTCCTGAAGTTAGTGTTAAGTTTATATCGTGTTACTGTCATTAAAAATATTAATCAGAACATGCGGGTTGTGTTTTTTTCAGAGTTTTTGAAAGAAAGCTCCATTTTCTGTAAAACCTTTTTTTTATTTTGTTAATAAGAGAAATAACACGAATTAACTACAGGTTTTTTTTGTGTTTAACGTCCGACTATTGTGCACACTTGGGCTAATTTAGACGATGGGAAGATTTATAGCGTATGAAAATGCCGAGCCCTGGCCGGGAATCGAACCCAGGTCCTCTGGGTGAAAGCCCAGTACGATATCAACTAGGCCACCGAGACGGCATGAACTACAGGGATTTGAAATATAAGCACAAAACACTTACGTAGAAATATTAATAGTAAAAGCAAAATGTAGGTCTAAAAATAAAACTAATATAGTAGTACCATCTGTAAACAATAATGAATAATTTGTAGAATTGTATATTTAATAATAATATTTAATGTTATATTTACTTATTTTAGAACCAAAATTTATGGAAGAAATTTACAGTTTGGGGAAAATGACTCCTGTTGGTTTTTTTATAGTAAATACGTTTTATTCCATGAACTTTTTTAGATGAAAAATCTTCGATTTGCCATCACACCAGAATCTTATATACATGTAGAATTGAAGTGCCTACTTCTAAACAGCTGATTTATTGTTCTCGTTCATATAAATTCAAAAAGTAACATGTACAGTACATATTATTCATTGTCTATTATATCACTCATATAAACAAAACAATAAACATAACCTCAATTGAAATTGTATTATTCAAATTTTGTGATACAGTGAAATCGAATCGAGAATAACTTAATGAAAAATTGACAAACAAGGGGGCAAGTACTACTAACCTCATTTAAAGTCAATCCAGATACCAGTGTAAACAAGGTCATTAACAAGTATTCACTTCTAAGGTGCATAGTCTCTACACAATATTTAAATTTTATTATTAGTAGTAGTAGTAGTAGTAGAATTTACTCTTGAACTGAAATTTTTCTTTAATTTCAAATTTGTTCTCTCATGTTGAGTAATAATTTCTCATAATGAACGAAATTTATTAAACAAATTTTAAGAAACTAAGCCAGTTATCAGTTTTTTTTCTAAGTGCCAAATATTTTTTTATATAGTACGTACATACATATATATATATATATATATATATATATATATATATATATATATATATATATATGTGTGTGTGTGTTTTACAGTGGTTGCCAGGTATAACAGACCTGAGTGCCAGGATTTAGCAGTCCTGTGTGTTACAACGCTATCTGCAATATATCGGATGAAGAAAAAAATTCTAAGTTAAACTTTTAGTGTTTCTATAAAACCAAAACATGTTAGTCGCATGCTTACTACAGTATATTTGTTTATCTCTACTGTCTTCAAATAGTATTATGAGATGAAACTTTACAAACAATAGGTGCAATCCTGATTTTAAGTGCTATATAGCCACCTTGATGGCCTAGTTGATAGCGTACTAGGCTTTCACCCCGAGGACCCGGGTTCGATTCCTGGCCAGGGCTTGGCATTTTAATACGCTATAAATCATCCCATCGTCTGCATTAGCCCAAGTGTGCACAATAGTCGGATGTTAAACACCAAAACAAAACAAAAAATGTAAGTGCTATGTTACAAGAGACAGCTTATTAGACTGTATGTTTATGTTACAAGAATGGGGCAGAGAGAGAGAGAGAGGAATCGGCTAATTCATGAGTCATCATTTGTTAAGAAGGGGGGCATTGCTAGACCTCATTATATCCTGGTATGTAAGCAGTGATCACTGTAGTAGAAATTAGATATAGTAAAAGCATGTGATAAATATTGGGAGTACTTAATAGTAGATTAATTTTAAGGTCTGTCTATATAAATGTGAAAAACAGTTATCTAATAGACTGATTTTTATTAAGATTCATCTACTAATAGAGTTATTTTTATTAATTTTTAAGAAAATATAATAAAAATAGTATTTTTTCTAGTGGGAAAAACCTTCTTTTCACCCCTTTAGGGATTTAATTTTTAAGAAACCCAAAATATATACTTCTTTTTTAAAACATTCATGTTAACTGTCAATAAAATTGAAATTTAAAAACATTTGTTTCCAATCCTACACTCTATACTAACGTTTTTGGGGTATGAATTACCAAAAATGGTGAAATATTTGTTTTTTTAGTGTTTTTTGTTGTTTCATGAAAATCTGTTACAATTTTTCTTAATACAAACATTCGTACCCGGTTCTCACCTCTTCAGGAAATTATATATGGAAAATGCAGAAATATTAGTGTTTTAAGTTTCCAGAAATGTGTTTAAAAATAATTATTAAAGGTAATGAATTTTTGAAAATGTGTTTATTTTTTTTTTATTATATGGTAATTTTTATTTATAATCGAAATTTGAACTTATTTCCCCAATATTAACATTTTACAACCCTACTTTATCCTATAGAACATGAATTCTGGAAAATGCAGAAACACATATAATATTTTTTGTATTTTTGAGTATTCAAGTTTCAAAAAAAATGTTTTCCATCACAAACTTTTATACATCCTTTTTAAAAGTATAAAATTAACCATTTAATCATATTTCCAATATATGTTACCTTGACAATTTTCTAAATACAAGTGACTGAAAGTAGAAAAGTTATATGGGCCTATGGTTCCTTGAGCTATGTCATATTACCACAAAAACATTTGTTGCATTTTATCAGTGATTTATGTTTTAATTCAAAATTAATTTTTTGTTTCATCTGTTGTTTAAGATATTCTGCTGAAGGTTTTCCTCAGTTTCCTACTTGTATGTATAGAATAGGTTTCCAAAGTAAGTTACAAAACATGTGATATAAAAAACATTCACAATGTATTCCATACCTGAGAAAGGTAAACAGGATACATTCCTTCTTAAATACAGTCCTGATAATTTGCATAATCCTAAGAGGAAAAAGATTTAGCCAATTAAGGGCAATCTGGTGTACAACTTAGGATTATAGGATGGTCAACCAAGCTGAAATTAATGTATGTGTGTTAGAAATACATTTCTGGAAGTTTTAAACATCACTAAACATAAAGTTATAGGGGTGTTTATACAAGATTTAAAGTTGAAAATAGTCATGTTCAAGTTGAATTTAGAAGTGGAAACCATAAAGAAGCAAAGTTTGGTCTTAAAAAAGAAGCTATGAAAAAGTTTTTTTTTTTTTTTTTTTTTTTTTGGTGTTTAACGTCCGACTATTGTGCACACTTGGGCTAATGCAGACAATGGGATGATTTATAGCGTATGAATCGAACCCGGGTCCTCGGGGTGAAAGCCTAGTACGCTATCCACTAGGCCACCGAGGCGGCAAGTTTTATTTGTAATATGAAAGCCTGTGAATCATAGTGTTCAAGAAATGATAGTTCCTGTGTTTATCTACCATCAGAACTGTCTATAAACAAATTGTGAAGAAGTATCAAAAAAGGTACATGAATCTAACAAGTTTTTTTTTTTTTTAATAGTCGGACGTTAAACACCAAAAAAATCTAACAAGGTAACGGAAAACTTGTTTTGAGGGACATTTTGTTGTATATGGGTATCTACTCGACTGTTTCAAAAACGGACAGGTGAAATTTTAAAGCTAATTTTCTTTATTTTAGCTCAAAAAAGGTGTTAGAAACTTGATTAGGTAATTTCTACAGGTTCATATACTAGTAAGCAAAAAATTTAAAAAATATATACGTACGGAACAGATGTCCTTGTTTGATATTTATTTTGCCACTTGGCATGTATATATATATATATATATATATATATATATATATATATATATATATATATATACACACACACACACACACGTATATGTACATTAATTTTTTACTGTAACGTTCTATTTATAATAAATAAGTGTACCTAAATTATAGTATTGATTTTGAATTTTGCACAAAATATATTAAATTTGTGCAAAAGTAAAGATCAGTATTATATTATAATACAAGTACACACTTTTTTTATTATAAATAGAACGTTACAGTAAAAATTACTGTTTGAAGTGATTACAGTTTAAAATTATTAACAATTTACCTGAAGAGTGTCATATAATTTAAATAAAAGAAAATTGTTATACTTAATTTCACTATCTTTTAATTATGATGGCATTGGTGTAACACAGATTTGACGTCGTTTCCTGGTTTGTCCATTCCTAATAGTTCTTTTCCTGTGAAGTTGCATGTTAAACTAGGTATGTGTATGTGAAGTTATTTTGTAAATTTTAGATAAATACAGAAATGTAAATCTTGTAAAGTGTATTTCAGACACGTACAAAATAAGACGAAGTCTGTTTAGTTTGAATATTTTTTAACTTGTAACTCGAAATTTTTATTTTGTAGAGGTAAAATATCGATAGGCTAGATTATAAAACACGTTGTCTTGTTAGGGATAACACTGTAAAACTAAGGTATTTGTTGGATAGATTGATGTGTTGGATGTGATAGAATTGTAATCATTCGCAAACTTCATTCATTGAAATAATATTTCTACTTTTGTTTCTTTATTAAATGCAAACTCCAGGTTCTAAATGCAAAGTCGATGTAGTATAGGCTACCTTATTTCTCCTGTTTTGTTTTTGTCTTGCATGTGGTTTTAGTCCTAATAATGAATAATGTCATTTGCCAAGAGATTTTAGGTAGGCCTAGGGTGATTAAAGTTAGGGCTCAATTCATTGTTCATACACACTAGGCTAATTGTTCATACACACTAGGCTAATATACCTAATGTAGAGCACATCTGTGTAACCTAGAGTGTGAAGTCTTAATTTTATTTATAATTGGAATGTTTTTCTGACTTAAATTTGAAAAATCTTTACATTATTAATTTTTTCCTCAGCTATGTTTTTATATATTTTAGATAGATTATTAGGTTTTTTTTACTATAAATACTTATATTAATTAGATTAACGAAGAATAGGGAACAACACTACAGCAAGGGTAAAGCAACAAGAGTAACTGTGGCTCAGCTAAGAACCTTGAGTTCTGCATTTTTTATTTTATTTTTTTTTTTTGAGTTGTGCAGTTTAAAGACGTTTATGCTTTAGGCACACCATCCAGCCCACCAGCCTGGTACTTTATAACTGCTGCAATTGTAATTACAAAACTGCGGGTATAAAGAGCAGCTTGGTGTATGAAATCATGCACAGTACTTCGGTGGACATCAAGCTTCATGTTAGGTGCTTGGCAGTGATGTCATAAAAAATTTAGAAATTGCATAGAATCATAACTTACTGTAAAATTAATCATCTGTAGGTTAATACCTCTTAATTGAATAATATAGTATGTAATCAAAACAAAATACAAAATTTAATTTTCTCACAGAATTATTGTGTAGGTAAGGTTAGGTTATTGGTTTGGAAGTGATAAATGTGTGTAAATGGACACCACTATTTTTTCTTCACCAAAATGGTTTTTTTTAAATGTATAAGAAATAATTCAAAGAAGTATCATGTAACAAAAATATATGGAATGTTGGAAAAAAGAAAAAACTTAAAATAACATAACCCAATACTATGATGTACTGACCTGACTTAGTGTTCATTGAACGGTTGCTGCATTGAACTGATTACACATTACTTTGCAGAGTTATATTGCGTAATAAATTGTTTGTACTTCAAGCAATGTGAACAGTTATGATATCGTTAAATAGTTCCTTTAGAAATATATAAAACTGCAACTTAATAGTGTTTTCTAATCTTAGGTTTTTGTGCTATTGTTTAATTTAGGTAAATTAAATTCATTAATTGGATAATTTTTTTACCAGAACGCTTTATTATATGCCCAATATTAATAATCCAAAATATAAAAGTGCGGAAACAATAGGAAGTTACTAAAATATGAAAATAAACGAGAAACATAACCTCAAAATGATTACTGTGCATAAGTAGAAAATATATTTTTTATTGCGAAA
This sequence comes from Callitettix versicolor, assembly GCA_022606455.1. Lineage (NCBI taxonomy): Eukaryota > Metazoa > Arthropoda > Insecta > Hemiptera > Cercopidae > Callitettix > Callitettix versicolor. The sequence continues at coordinate 5,375,720 of CM040189.1, read as the reverse complement.
ACAATTAACGTAATGCCTGTTATTAATAATGAAAAAAAAAAATATTTTATTTTCAAAATTGAACTTCAGATCCTAACTCAACTTGGTTATTTGTAGTTTATTACTGAACCTAACTTGACTGGTAGTTGGGTGTTTAACTTGATTTTAGGATACATGTTTTTCATCATGAAAACAATTGATGAAATGCTTGTTATTAATAATGAAAAGAACAAACTTTTTTTTAAAAAAGAACTTCAGAAAAATCAGAAATACCATGATGTTTTCATAACAGGAACTGTCAGTATAATAAATGATTTATTATAAAGTGTTTGTGCTTATGAGCGTACAGAATAACTGTAGTATTCCTAGAAATATGAATCGTCCTACTTATCTGTCTTAAATTTCATAACAAATGCACAGTTATCACTCCTAACTGACAAAAAGCTGGTTTTTGTTAATAGACATACATTATGTTATAAATAATTTCATTGTCATTATAAACAATTAACATCAACTTTGATAAGTTAGTCAAAACAAATACTGTACCTTAATTGTACAGTACTTGTACTTGTGGAGATGGAGAAGGGGAGGGGTAGAGAGAGCTGTTAACTGACTAACCTGCAATTTTTGATAATCCAACAGTACTTGTTAATTACAATGCACTGGTTACACAGTGTTGATTGTTAACTATAAAGTTAATAATGACAAGGCCTAATATTACAGGACGGTGTGACAGGAAGTAGGCTAATCTATAAAACAACATCCATAAAATTTAATACAATGTTTTTAATCCAAAATCGCAAAGCTAATATATTTTAACATTATCATAACACTTCAAAATCTAAAAGAGCTAACAACATTTAAATAGTAATTATTTTATTTTATTATTTTTTTTTGTGTTTAACGTCCGACTATTGTGCACACTTGGGCGTGCAGATGATGGAATGATTTATAGCATATGAAAATGCCATGCCCTCGCCGGGAATCAAACCCGGGTCCTTGGAGTGAAAGCCTAGTATGCTATCCACTAGGCCACCGAGGTGGCTAATAGTAATTATTTAAATTTTATCACCTAAAACTGCAAAAACGTTTGAATGGAACATGGCAAAGACAATGAAATATTTCCAGAAAATTTGGAATTTTTATTTAGTCTACTACAGTGGAACCTCCAATTTAGATAATTATATAATTTAGATAATTATATATATATAATTATATATAGATAATTATATATAGATATTATGTAATTTAGATAAAGGTCTGTTTGGATTAGTAAACATTTGCATAAAGCCAATATTGGGTTAAAATTTGGATAAATTCAATATTATTCAGTGAATTGTGAAGTGTTGAAGTTAATGAACATAGTGGTTAAGCAGGTAGAGAGTGAGCAAGATTGAGTGATGACATCAATCAAGGGTCATTCACACAACTTGACTACAACTGAACACTTGACTTTAGCAGCTGCCTCAGAGGCCTAGTTGATAGCGTACTAGGCTTTCACACCGAGGATCCGGGTTCGATTCCTGGCCAGGGCTTGGCATTTTCATACGCTATAAATCATTCCATCGTCTGCATTAGCCCAAGTGTACACAATAGTCGGACAAAAAAAAAAAAAAAAAAAAAAAAAAAAATTGACTAGCTGTAGTACAGTACTTTAAAAAGACAAATCCTGACTAACTGTAACTGGTTCCTCAATCTTTACCTACTAGTTATTTTCCACAAATACTAGGAAGTAAAATTCGATCCTACAATTTGGTTTCTTTCTTCAGGGTTCAGTTCAACAAGATTCCACTGTATTCGATATTTCATAATTTTTAAATGGGTAATTTTGTAGAACCGAAGTAAGTAATGCATGAATTGTAGTCCTACTTAATGAGGTGTACTATTGAGTGTTACAGTACGTTGCTGTAGTATTGTACTTTGCAGTTTTGATCAAATTATGGTATGGGAGAAGTTTAAGTAATGTGTACCAGTTATACTTTAAGAGCATTTTAAAAATTATTTTTGGATTTGTATTTTTTAAAATATTTTACAATGAATTACTACGTCAGTGATTGAAGAAATGCTGCATTAATCTACAAGTATATAAAGTAAAATTAAGGTAGGTAAATTTAAGATTTAAGTTTTGTAGTAATTTAGAATTATATTGTAAATAATATTCTGATATTAAAAAAAAACAAGTATAGTAAAGTAATTTAATTGTACGTTAAGGTAGACCTATTTAATTTGATCAAAACTGCTATACAGTAAACAATCATGTTTCAAATTGTGTTATTTGTTTCAGGTCAACATGCCGCAGAACGAGTATATTGAACGACACCAAAAGTTGTACGGACGGCGGCTTGATTACCATGAGCGCAAACGAAAGAAGGAGGCTCGAGAACCTCACAAACGAGCTGAAAAAGCTAGAAAACTCAGAGGTCTGAAGGCTAAAATGTTCAACAAAGAAAGGCGCAATGAAAAAATACAAATGAAAAAGAAAATCAAAGCCCATGAAGAGAAGAGAGTGAAGAAAACACACGAAGAAGCAAAAGATGGAGCTTTGCCGGTGTACTTGCTAGACAGAGATGTCCAGTCTAGAGCTAAAGTATTGTCTAACATGATCAAACAGAAAAGGAAAGAGAAAGCCGGAAAGTGGGATGTTCCGTTACCGAAAGTTCGAGCTCAGTCCGATGCAGAAGTGTTTAAAGTTCTTAAAACAGGAAAGACAAAACGCAAAGCTTGGAAGAGAATGGTCACGAAAGTCTGTTATGTTGGGGAAGGGTTTACTCGTAAGCCGCCTAAGTTTGAAAGATTCATTCGTCCGATGGCACTGCGTTTTAATAAAGCACACGTTACGCACCCTGAACTGAAAGCAACATTTTGTTTACCGATTATTGGGGTAAAAAAGAACCCTAATTCTGCTATGTATACGTCATTAGGTGTTATTACAAAAGGAACAGTAATAGAAGTCAACATCAGTGAGTTGGGTCTTGTAACACAGGGAGGCAAAGTTGTTTGGGGAAAGTATGCTCAAGTAACCAACAATCCAGAGAATGATGGCTGTATCAACGCAGTCTTACTTGTTTAATATTATTTGATTCTTTAAACTTCTCGAAGAATATCATTTTTGTTACTTGTGTATTTTCTGTAAAAGTAAATAAACATTTTGTCTTGTTTTTTAATCGTATTGCTCATTAATTGTTTTCCTACATCACAAAAATATTTTTCCCATACTTTATGAATTATTAACATTACACAAAACATTGTTACATACAAATATATTTGTATTTTACAATAAGTATTAATGAGCCATGACAATTGTAAAATTTATAACTGTTTTGAAAATATAATTCTGTCATGATCGGTATTAAAATCTGAATAAATTGACATTTTGAATTTTCAGTGAAATATATATTTAAAGATTTCAAATTACGACCATTTTGAAACAGTTGAATGGATTTTGTTTGGTAACAAACTAGTCCAAGGTATAAAAAATAAGTAAATCTTGTGCCAAATTTAATAAAACGCCCTTAATTGGGAATACTTAAGTGCTAACAAAACACAGTTTTAACAGCTTTACATTTGTGTAAAAAGCGTATTTAGTACACATTTTCTTTGTCTATATCTGTGTCTTATCATGATGGCTGCTCCAATAGCTAATTTTCAAATGGAAATTACAAATAACTTATTGTTAATAATATTGAAATACAATATGCAAGGTTTTGTCTTAAGTTAAAACGGGGATGTGTAATAGCTTAGAGATTTATTAACTTAGAGAATCATTTTTCCTTCGACGGTACCGTGTTATAAGTAAGAGATCAACCTGTGAAATAAGAGGTTCCGTACTGTGTATTAACTTAGAGACTACAGTTCCGTGTTGCACCGTGTGTATATATTGCCGACGCCGCTGCTTGCTGGCACTTCAGTATCTTTACAGTTTACAGTTGAATATATTGTCAGTACTATGGTCAACAACATATATAAATGTTTATTTTTGACAATTATCTGTATATACAAATAGAAATATTGGTGTTTTATAAAAAAAAACTGTTAATTTATATGAATTCATAATTAATTCATTAATTTAGGGCTGTTTTCTTAATTCAATTCGGATATGGTTTGAATAAAGCAGCTTTCAAACAATATTTTTATATTACTATTACTACTACAAATGTAAATAAGTATACATTTACAGCTTTGCACATAAGCCTTTCAAGAACAAAACCTATCCAAATGAACTTTATATTTTAATAATATATCTTTCTTTAAGTAAGCGAATTCTATTTGTTAGATAAAAGGTACTGAAGCGCCTGTAAGCAGCAGCGTCGGCAACATATACACACGGTGCACCACACTTTACGGAACTGTAGTCTCTAAGTTAATACACATTACGGAACGTCTATCTTATTATACAGATCGATCTATAACACGGTACTGTCTAAGGAAAAACGAATCTCTTAAGTTAATATATATCTAAGCTATTACACCTTCCCCAAATAACTTATTGTTAATAATATTGAAATACAGTATGCAAGGTTTTGTCTTGAGTTAAAACGTTGCAAATATATGATTTGGTTAAAATTTTGTAAAAGTTTTTTTAAGTTCTAGCATTAAATGTAGAAATGGTAAGCATTGTATATACCATTTATGCCTCCTGTAGATCCTTTATATTTTGTATTATGTAATTTTTGAAGGAATTTTCGTAATTAATATGAATATGCAGTAAAATATATTCAGTTGGTCTTCCATATAACAATTATGGGGGGAGGGACAATTACATTGTCAAAACTAAAATACATTAATATATTAAAAGGATAAAGTTCAATTAATTGAAAACAAAATTAGTGACACACCTTCAAAATTCAGCATGTAAAGCCAATGTTTGGAAACAGTGACAATAATAGAAGCTCACTGTATCCAGAACAAAACGAAATACAGCAGACTCCAGATTTTCTGCAGGGTTCAAAAAATTTTTTTTTTGGTAAATATTTTTTGTGAAAATTTAAGAGCAAAATATCGCTGTGTTTATTTTGAGTATGTGATGAAAAGTTTATCTGTTGTGAAGTATAGTTATTTCACGCAGGCCTACTACTGCACTTTATAATACAGCACAGTACATACGTACTAACTGCAGGTTTAAACTTCAACTGTATACATTATTTTAAACAAAGTGAAGATGAAGAGGAGAAGCCTATAATAGTGCATACGCCAATGACATGTAGCTGCACTGTATCATGTTGACAGATTGCTGCAATACTCAGTTGAACAGAAAAAAAAACCTTACGGGTAGAAGAATATATGCTATGTAAAGTACATTCCCATATTAAAAAAATGTTTTTTGTTACAAAAAAAGACATTATTTTGAAAAAAAGTAAACTAGCCTAATTTACAAAATTTCAAAACATTACTTTGCAGTTACTGTGTGCTAATACCATCAGCACACAGTTCTTATAATACGTTTAATTTTTATGCTGTGTATATTAAATTTCATACTAATAGTTTTTATAAGTATAATTTTTTAATTATGGCTACTGTAAATAACTCAATTGCTGTAGTTTTTGAATTAATTTATATTGCAATTTATTCTAAGTATAAAAAAAAGTCTGCTGTAAATGTATAATGCACCCTGTTACGATGACAAGGTATAATTTTTTGTAGATTGCTGCATGATTGTTAGGCCCAAGCGTGCAACTAATAAATTTTATTGTCTATTTTGCAAAAGTGGGGAATTAGAATACAACAAAAAAAAATTTACATTTCTAATTATATTACATAGATACGAGGGCTATCCAGAAAGTCGGTTACGTTTTGGTATATAAAAAGAAACGAAGTACAAGAAAAACATTTTATTATATACATTTGAAAGTAGCACTAAAATACTACGAGGGCTATTCAGAAAGTAGATTACGTTTTTGGATAAAAAAAAAACTAAGTACAGGAAAAAAATTTTATTATATACATTTGAAAGAGGAACTAAAATACTATTTTTCGACATAATCGCCAAACAAATTTAGACATTTGTCATATCGGTGAACTAGCTTTGAAATTCCTGTGTCGTAGAATTCCGCCGCCTGTGACGCCAGCCAGTCAGTCACGCCGCGCATGAGATCTGTGTCGTCATCAAGCGCTGTGTTGCAAGCCAAGTCTTCATCTTCGGGAATAAGTGGAAATCACTAGGTGCCAGGTCCGGACTGTAGGGTGGATGAGGGAAAATCTCCCACTTGAAGGCCGTCAAGACGTCTCTTTGTTCGATTTGCCGTGTGAGGGCGGGCATTGTTGTGCAAAAACAACACTTTTGCACTCAGTTTTCCTCTCCGCTTGTTCTGGATAGCTCGTCTTAAGTTTCGTAATGTTTGGCAATACCTTTCTGAGTTTATGGTTGCTCCACGTTCTAGGAAGTCAACCAGAAGAACACCTTTCCTGTCCCAAAAACGGTCGCCATGATCTTCCTTGCTGACAGGGTTTGCAAACATTTCCTCGGTTTTTGGGGGAATTTGTGTGCCCCCACTCCATAGACTGTAGTTTTGTCTCACAGGTAACGTGCTTAACCCAAGTCTCATCTCCGTTACGATGCGATCAAGAAATGATTCACCATCTTTGTCGTAAGATCTCGCGCGGGCGTGACTGACTGGCTGGCGCCACAGGCGGCGGAATTCTACGACACGGGAATTTCAAAGCTAGTTCACCGATATGACAAATGTCTAAATTTGTTTGGCGATTATGTCGAAAAATAGTATTTTAGTTCCTCTTTCAAATGTATATAATAAAATTTTTTTCCTGTACTTAGTTTTTTTTTATCCAAAAACGTAATCTACTTTCTGAAAATAGCCCTCGTATTTTTCTACATAGTCGCCATATAAATTTAGACACTTATAGCGGTGAACCAGTTTTGAAATTCCAGTGTCATAGAATTCTGCCGCCTGAGACTTCAGCCAGGTTGTCACGCCCTCCCGCAGTTCCACGTCGTCATCAAAATGCTGAATTGCAAGCCAGGTCTTCATTGCAGGAAATAGGTGATAATCGCTGGGAGCAAGATCCTGACTTTAAGGTGGATGTGGAAACACCTCCCACTTGAAAACATCCAGGACTTCTTGAGTTCCTATGTGTGGTCGACTGTTGTGTAGAAACAGAATTTTTGAACTCAACCTTCCTCTGCGCTTGTTTTGAATTGATCTTAAATTTTCCAAGGTTTCACAATACCTTGCATAATTTATTGTCGTGCCATGTTCTAAATAAATTTCAATTGGTTTATTGTTCTTAGCCAACAAAAACCGTATCACTGACAGCACTTCACAGGTCGCGGGATTTTCAATAGCGGCGCTCATTTCAAACTAGTATTGTACGGGAACGAGCAGCAACGATAAACTCTCATTAGCACGGCTGGATAGCCACTGAACAGACGAACGCTCTGACACCATGATGGTCGCGATATCCCCGCCCCTAGTGTCTACAGAGCAAAACGTAACCAACTTTCTGTATAGCCCTCGTATTCTGTTTTTAACCTTTTGGTTAGTAGCCCTTATGAATTTACTTCCATTATTATATGATTTATTTCAAAGTAAGTCTACTTTTCGTCTCTAAGGATTTACTATTGTTTTATATAATTATTTTTGTTTTATATAATTATTTTTTTATAAAATTGATGGGGGTGTCTAATTATAAAATAATTTTTTTTTACAGATAAAGTGGACAGTAGAGCTTCACAATGCAGATCTTTGTGAAGACTCTGACAGGCAAGACCATTACCCTAGAGGTTGAGCCATCAGATACTATCGAAAATGTTAAAGCAAAAATCCAAGATAAGGAAGGTAAGGTCCTTAACTGCCCGTTAAATGTTAGTATACATATAGTCTACAGTAAAAACTATAAACTTTTAATGTTAAATAGCTGGATGTAACATTTTACATGTTTGGTTGACCAAAATGTGGCATTATAAGTTTTAATAATAGTTCTGTGTAGAAAGAGTTTAATAAAAATCAGAAACACTTACTGAACAAAAAAAGTAAAACTTTAATCTAATCTTATATTTGGAGTACGTTGTTGATAATTTCAATTTGTTTTGGATAACATTTTGATGTTCCTGTGATTATAACTGATTTCAAATATTAATTTCCTAAAAATTGTCCAATCTACCAGAAAATTTTTAATCCCTAAGCCATGAAATAACAAGTTGATTTATTTAGGTCATTCAATTTAACCCTTCGCTGGGCGCCCCTGGGTGTATAACAATATGGCAATATGGCCGCAATGCCTAAATCCGCTTTTGTACCCATGTAAACTAATTTTAAGTGAACACATTGCATTATTTTTTTATTATACTTTGTTTCTAATTGAGTTATTTTAATTCTCAGTTTTTTAATAGTTATCTATTTGTTTCACCCAACTTTGGGGTACACTAAATCAATCACTTTTTAATGTTCTGTGCCTTCCTCGTAACCCAGTATTGCTTCATTCGTTGTGATCTGGCTTTTCTTTCTTCGTCAGAGATTTGGATCGTTCTATCTATTGGTTAGTCTACTTTTGTCCATTCGGAGGGTGTACCCATAAAAATCAATTCTCATTTTTCTTATTGTGTCTGATAGTGTTTCAGTTTTTTGGTAAATAGTTTCATTATTTATTATATATTTTAATAGTTATATTTATTTAAAAAAGATTTAATATTTGAAAGTAGACAATAGTTAATGAATACAAACACTTGTCTGAAAAAGGATTTCATTTTATACAAGAAACGTGACAAATATTACGTAATTCTTAGTGGTCACACTTATCGAAAAATTAAATTTATAAACAAAAATTTAAAAATTAATATTTACAAATTTAATCTGAATCAACGTCCATTGTTTCAGCTTAGTGCAAACAGTTCGTGCAAATAGCGGTCATCTGGCTGTGATTCTTAAAACATTCTTATTACATTCTTTGCAGACAATTTTGGTTCTGTTATTTTTATGGTCCACAAATAGGTCTACGTATTGGTACTTGAGCCTGTTGAATTTCCAGTAACTTATATTTTCCCCAAAAAAAACTTAAAGATCTTTTGGAAGAGTTTGGATTGTCGCTCAAGCTTTCAAGTGTCCACTCATGAAACTGAGTGCCAATTTTTTCAAAAAGTTTCGTCTTCGCTCACTGTAATCCGATGGTTGAATTCGTCAATTATATTTGCATTTATTCAGACAATGTCCAAATGCCGATAAAAAAGGGCCATTGTCCAACTTCCTGTGCTTCGGGATATTGAGTAACTGGCACACATTTGATTGACAGTATCAACGCCATATTTTCTAGTGCTATAATCCAATTTTACAACAGACTTTTTGAAATCTTCATCAATAGAATAGAGATAAGGTAAAAAATACTAAACTAAAACACTAAACACAAAAAAAAGTAAAAGTGACTATGTATGCACTAATATAGTGAGAATAACACTATGAAAGCAGTTACACGATTGGGCGCGCCACAGCAATTTTGCTGCAGACATAACTATCTCGCATTCATGAATTATTTCCACATGGACTGAAGATAAGGTAGTATTATTTTTATACAGTTCGTGACAAATACTCAAAGCCCTCAAAACATTTCTCTATCGATACCTACTGTAAGATGCGAAAATAAAAGATTGCAGCCAATTTACCGCTAGCGCACCTACTTAAGGGTTAAATTGGTAGTTATTTCAGTGATGTATTATGTATTTGCTACTCTTGATTTTCAATGACGAAAACATATTTCTGAGAAATAACACCGAAAAAGGCAAAAAAGCTTTCTGTATCTGCGAACGTAGGTAAGAAGTTGCTGCACTGCTGATAACTGATCTGTTATTCTGTTTGAGATAGAGAACACGTAATAATTACATCAGAAACAAGTAGCTATTAATTAAATAATGTGTTGTGACTCCATATTGAGGTACCCAGTCAAGCCATCTGAAGGCTAGATCATCCGAAGTCAAACTAGAGGAGTCTACAGTTATATTGTAGTTCTTTTAACTGCTATAACATTTTTGCTTTTTTTGTAATTGTGAATGTAAATTTTTTTTGGTTGTCTTGTCCAAAACGTCTATGTTTGTACAATAGATTCCTGCTTATCCGATCAATTCTTTCCGTTTAATCCGAAATAGCCTAAAGAACAATATTTCAAGAAATTAAAAAGATTTATAGCAAAACGGAATGTACAATGCCCACACACCACTTTTGTGTGGGGCCTTTATGCCTACATGTTATGTGCCCAGCTGATGACCTACATTCTCTTCAAAATAAAGAGGGCGTCCATCACCCTTATACCTGCTCTGTTGATTCATTTCCCTCTTATAGTATCAATTCAAACTCATGGAAGAGTTGACGTTTAGAGTGTATTCTGCTTGTGTGTATTTTGTAACATTTCACATATTTTTTTGTTAGCTGTTTTCTAAAAGGTAAAAGATATTTTATTTCTCATGTGTGAGATGTAGTGGCAAGAAAACATCAAATAGTTGGTAAACAAAAAACAATTACAAAATTTTCCGTCAAATTTTGATGACGGATTTTAATTCAATCAATTTTTGACGTACTGCTCTTTATTACTGTAGTGAGATTCTATGTGCTGTTTTATGTTTTAGTACAATACATTTAGTAATAATATAAGTAATTCGAAGTTTTTTAATGTAATAAATTCAATTCAGTACTTTTAAACGTTTTTAATGGTTTTCATGTAATCTGTCTTTCCTGCTAATTTGATCTGGCCGCGCCCGGTTTAGGTCGGATTAGCGAGACTACTGTACTGATAAATTGGCCGAAGTAGTGTTTGTTAAATAGTTCGTTTAAGCCTGAAAAAGAAAAAAAAAATTTAAACTATTAATGTGATAGCTTGAAAATAAATAAATAGCCGCCTCGGTGACCTAGTTGATAGCGTACTGGGCTTTTACCCCGAGGACCCGGGTTCTTCGATTCCTGGCTAGGGCTTGGCATTATCATATGCTATAAATCATCCCATCGTCTGCATTAGCCCAAGTGTGCACAATAGTTGGACGTAAAAAAAAATAATTTCATAACCTAATTATTCCCTTATATTTAACATTTAAATCTAAAATTTATGTTTTTTAAAAATTTATTCACATCTATGTATGCAATTTCCAACTTCAGTAATATGGGCCAAAATTAAAATATATATTTTCTTAATATTCAGTAGAAAACTTGCCTGTAGAATAAATAAATATGTAAAAAATATTGTTCTATATATTCTGGTCACCATGCATCACTCCTAAAATTTGAAAAAATTATGAATTTTTCATAATAAGTAAAATAACAATATTTTTTGTAATAAGTAGAAAATAACAAAACTTACATAAGAAGAAATTGCTAGAAAAAAAACCGGAAAGGGGTTTAAATGAACTAAATGTATATATTACATTTTATTGCTAGAAAAACATATTTTTCTGCACTAAAACACATTTTTTGTTAAAAATTGACCATTAAGCATTGAAACATGAATGATTTTTCTGACTTGTCCTTTTTTTTAATTTCTCGGTGACACACTTTATGCACCATTGTATCATTTGTGTGTAACATGGAAATTCATCAGTTCCATTTAGTTGCTTGACTGGACCTTGGAAAAATTTTTTCTTCTTTCACTCTACGCAGCAAACATTTCTATGTTTTTCGTCAACTTGTTGATGTATTTTTTTTTTTTTTTTTTTTTTTTTTTTTTTTTTTTTTTTTTTAACCGACGTGCACACTTGGGCTAATGCAGACGATGGAATGATTTATAGCGTATGAAAATGCCAAGCCTTGGCCGGGAATCGAATCCGGATCCTCGGGGTGAAAGCCTAGTACGCTGTCAACTAGGACACCGAGGCAGCTTCTTGTCGATGTAATTAGTAACTGCAAAACAATTTGGGTAGTTGAAGTCTCCTGATAATTAAATTTCTTGTAAGCTAGGCATCTGCTCTTTGTGTATGCCAAGACCTAATTCTCTTACAAGCTTCTGTTTACCTATGATAAAAAACAAATGAAAAATTTCCAAATGGGCAATTTAAGAGGTTTTTTCAATTACCATATAATTGATGTATATAAGTTCCTGGCAAGAATCTTGACGATTTTATTATTCCAAATACATGTGTTTGACCATTTGTGAAGTACTTACTTCCCTAGATATGGAACTACACAGGCATGTATGACTTTTGTGCAAAAGAAACTAAGATTTTATGTTCATCTGATGGATTTTCCTGACTTAAGTACAATCTGATAACCCTGTTTGCTATTGTTAACCATTTTGAGTGGGACAGTATATCTGGTTCCCAAACATAAATTTTCAGATTCTTGATAGAGGTTATGTTCAGTTTTTGGAATTTTGTTCTGAATGGTGTCAAGCTTCTACTAAGCTGTCATTCGGACCAGTAAATGAATAATTTTTGTTGCAAAATATTGTAGTTTGGGGATGTGTAGTAGCTTAGAGATTTATTAACTTAAAAATCGCTTTTCCTTCGACAGTACCATGTTATAAGTTAGAGATCGACCTGTGTAATAAGATAGAGATTCCGTACTGTGTATTAACTTCGAGACTACAGTGCTGTCAAGTGTGTTGCACTGCGTGTATATGTTGCCGACGCCGCTGCTTGCAGGCGCTTCAGTATCTTTTATCTAACAAGTAGTACTCATAAAAAAAAAACAGTTCTTTTATTATTATATATAGTTCCAATATTAAATATCTAAATAATAAAACGCGCCATCACACTACATAATTTGTTGTGTTTTCAACGTAATTTGGAAGTTGTAACTGCTGGTATGTGCAGCTTTTAATGCAGATTATGATGGCAGAATCAGAATGTCAAAAAGGGTGAGATAAAGAAAATTGTTTTGGAAATTCGCTCTATCACGTCAGCGAGACAGCTGCGAGCTGCGAATTTTTCTCATATTATTTAAACGTTGCTAAGTGTCTGTTTTAGAAAATAAAACAAACATTTCAGAAATGTAACACAAAATTTCTCGCTTTTAATTATATTTTTCAACAAATCCGGTTTAGATCGTTAAAAAAAACTCTAGAATTTCTTAATTTCATATCTTTTTCATTTGTCCTAGTATTTTTCTATAATAAAATACTTCAGAAATTGTTTTAAAATTTTATTATTACTTTATTTTGCCATTCTGAAGGATAGTATAAGACATTTGTTTTGGTAAAAAGGAATCCTTAAAATAATAATCATTTGTATGGATTAAACATTAATAAAACAAAGTCCATGGTAATTAGTAAAGAAACAGTTGGACTTAATGGACAACAACATATATAAATGTTTATTTTTGACAATTATCTGTGTAGAAAAATAGAAATATTGGTGTTTTATCGAAAAAAAACAATGTAAGTTTATATGAATTCATTAATTTAGGGTTGTTTTCTTAATTGAATTCGGATATGGTTTGAATAAAGCAGCCTTCAAACAATATTTTTGTATCATTATTATTACTATTACTACTACATATGTAAATTAGTATACATTTACAGCATTGCACATAAGCCTTTCAGAACAAAACTTATCCAAATCAACTTTATATCTTTCTTTAACTAAGCGAATTCTACTTGTTAGATAAAAGATACTGAAGCGCTTGCAAGCAGCGACGTCGGCAATATATACACACGGTACAACACACTTGACGGAACTGTAGTCTCTAAGTTAATACACAGTACGGAATCTATCTTATTACACAGGTCGATCTCTAACTTATAACATGGTACTGTCGAAGGAAAAACGATTCTCTAAGTTAATAAATCTCTAAGCTATTACACCTTCCCTGTAGTTTGTATACGATTGGGGCCAATCTGCATATCAAGATATACCATTTAAAAAAATAGTCTTGAATTATTGTAAAGATTTATAATGAATTTCACCATCTAGAGTCTGAAACAAACGTCAGTTCGTTTAAGTGCAAACGACACATACTCTATGTAGTGATCTTTTAGTATGTTGTTTTTTCAAATGAATAACACCCGTCTTCTGCGCTATATTTGTGCTTAGTTGAAGAATAATTATGTGCAGTTAATCAAAGGTTCATTCAAACAAGAAAAAAAAGCTATTAAAAATTCTGTTAGCCAGATTCAAAAGACGTGAAACATGACCAGCATGAACCAGGTTTTATATTTATCAGACATAACATAATTAAAAATGTATCTAGATAATAAATTAATTAAGCAAATTATGAATTGGTATTTATTTCAATGATGTATGTTGTATTTGCTACTCTTGATTTTCAATGATTATAATTATTTCTGAGAAATAAATACTTTACTTCTTTTTATTGCAAAATATTGTAGTTTATCTACATACATACAAAGAATATATATATCATATCAGGCCTGTGTGATGAAATTGTGGGTTGGATTTGGAACCAATCTGCACATCAATTCATACATTAAAAAATTCTCTTGAATTATTATAAAAGAGTATTACTGAATTATTGTATAACCAGATTAATATCCTGAGTTATTGTTGGATAATTTTGAGGACACTCCATGATTTTGGAGCGAATTTGTATTACTGTAAAAATACTATACTTTTGCTAAGTACAGAAAGCTGTCTACACGTTTTGGAAGAAAACTGTCAACAGATAATAAGCACAAACTAATACTTTAAACTGAACTCAACTGTTTTGTTACTATTAATAAATAAAACGTATCTTTGAAAGCAGTAATAATAAGTAACTCCCAGGAATACATTACTAGCTAATATGGAAATAAATTAAGTGGATATTTGACATGGATATCAGAGAACCCCAGATGTATGAAAACCTGTTGAATTAATGAAAAGACAGGATAAAAACAACATAGGTTTGTATTCAAACCTGTATTTAGATTGTTTCTCTGTTAAGTTACGCTGCTCAGTTATTTATATACAATTAGAAAAGAAAATACTGTATTTAGAAGATATGTTAAGGATTATACTTTTAGCTACAGATTTTGTTAAATTAGTAAGTATGAAAATTTGCAATTTTTAATATTTATAATACTGTTCCATGTAGGCATCCCTCCGGACCAACAGAGATTAATCTTCGCTGGCAAGCAGCTGGAAGATGGCAGAACGTTGTCAGATTATAACATTCAGAAAGAATCTACACTCCACCTTGTGCTTAGGCTACGAGGAGGTGCAAAAAAGCGTAAGAAGAAGAATTACTCCACACCGAAGAAAATCAAGCACAAGAAGAAGAAGATCAAGTTGGCTGTATTGAAATATTATAAGGTAAAGATTAAGTTCCTTTAAAACTTGAATGTTTTGAAGTATAACAAAACGTGAAGCATTGTTTGCTTCTAGGAATTATTAAGTTGTAAAATAAGCAAAAAAGTTTACAGTCTGTACAGGAAACTTATAAAATGCAATTAAAAGTTAATGATAAATAATCTATTTGTATAAATAATGAAGCAAATTATTAATTTGTATTTATTTCAGTGATGTATTTTGTATTTGCTACTCTTGATTTTCAGTGATTAGAATAATGTCTGAGGAATAAATACTTTTGCTTCTATTTATTCAAAAATATTGTAGTTCATTAACTTTCGAGGAGTAAAGACATCAGTGAGGAGTAAAGACAGTGACGTCTTTAGAGCTGAGGTCTGTGTGAGTAGTATATTAACATTAAAACTGTCACAAAGGAGTAAAAAAAAAAATTTGTAATCAGTCAAAACTTAATTTTTGTATCATAAATTTTTAACATAACAATGAAAAGTAATATATTTTAGTATATTTTCTTTCTGTGAAAATCCTCAAAACATGGATATACACACAGTGCAACACACTTTGAAAAGATTTGAAAAGATTTTGCTATGATTTGAAAAGATTTTGCAAGTCTATGTAATCGGCCAATGACAGTATTCAGTAGGACCAAAAGATCCAATTTAATTGCCCCTTGGCTGTATTTGAACAGCTTTTGTGCGCCGATCTAGTCGGCCCATAGCGATATTCAGTAGCCTTTATAAAAGCTGATTATATCAACTGATAGTGGTCAAATGGTTATATGTTAAAGGAAGAAAATTTTATTAATGATTTTTTTTAACTTATATGTAGCTAAGAATGTGTTGTGTTCTCCATTTAACCGTTTTGCCAGACCTGACCCAAAAAGTCTGAAAAAACCTGCAAAAAACCAGACCTGAACTCAAAGATTTTAAAAGAATGTGAATTTTGTTTCTCAAATATTATAATTTTAGACTAGAACTGACTATTTAAAACGTTTTGTTTCTCAAATGTTTTAGACTAAGACAGTGATTGTAATTAGAAACGATGTCCATTGTTTTAGATACATTTTTTTATTATAGGTTGATGAGAATGGCAAAATTAGCCGCCTCCGCCGAGAATGCACTTCAGAACAGTGTGGGGCAGGCGTTTTTATGGCTGCTATGGAAGATCGCCATTATTGTGGGAAGTGTGGATTTACACTTGTCTTCAGCAAGCCAGATGAAAAATGATTACTTTGTATGCTGTTAATAAAACTCCTTAAGTGGTACTGAGTTGTTGTTATTTCTCATTAATTTAAACGGCTGTAAATCAGGACTGATTTACTTAAATTTATTAAATGAAATAAATCTGTTTATTAAAATAAAATTTATTTATTACAATTTATTTAAATTTTGAGTTATATGTTTGAATTTTAATTGTTATTTAACTATGTTTAACTAATAGTTTTGGTATAATTTTAACTTTCTTAAAGCTTCATATTTCAGTCAATAGTATAGTGGATAACTCTACGACTTAATGCTCTACCCTATATTGCACATTTGAATAATACTACCAACTTATTCGACGCAAATGTATATCTTCATAAAGGCCCATTTACACGTTGCCAGTGGCTGGCATTCCAGTTGAGAAACGACTTCAAGGTCACTGGCATGCTTGAAATGCCAGCTCACTGGCGCTTTATCGTTTACATGTTGCCAGTGGCTGGTATCCAGCTGAGAAACGACTTCAAGGTCACTGGCATGCTGTGACTTGAATGCCAGCTTACTGGTACTTTACCGTTTACACGTTGCCAGTGGCTGGCATTTCAGTTGAGAACAACTTCAAGGTCATTGGCATGCTGTAACTGGAATGCTAGCTCACTGGTGCTTTACCGTTTACACGTTGCCAGTGGCTGGTATCCAGCTGAGAAACGACTTAAAGGTCACTGGCATTCGGTGATTGGAATACCAGCTCACTGGCGCTTTACCGTTTACACGTTGCCAGTGGCTGGCATTTCAGTTGAGAACAACTTCAAGGTCATTGGCATGCTGTAACTGGAATGCCAGCTCACTGGCGCTTTACCGTTTACACGTTGCTAGTGGCTGGTATCCAGCTGAGAAACGACTTAAGGTCACTGGCATTCGGTAACCGGAATACCAGCTCACTGGCGCTTTACCGTTACACGTTGCCAGTGGCTGGTATCCAGCTGAAAAATGACTTCAAGGTCACTGGCATGTGGCGACAGGATGCCAGCTACTGACCAGGCATTGTTTGTTGAGTTTGTACAATGTGGTTCATTGTTTTATTTGTTTATATTATTAAGTTAGAATATATTATCTTGGGTACAAATTGATGGCAAATTTCTAAAATAATAAATTAACTCCAGGACCTGATCTAGCCTTTTATAAGTACTCCATATAACATTTTACGTAGCATAGTAAACTTTTATACTAAATTAAATTTGTTCAGTTTAAAAATTTTAAATTGTAATCTTATCTTAATCATATTATAAGTCTGAAAGTTTGTTGGTTTGTTTCTTATTCAATTATGCTTTAACTACTTTATCAATCGAGGTTAAATTTGGTATGAACATGGTTTAGGTACCTGAGATGAACATAGACCCATTCCCGTTTAAGAAAAAGCCATTACACTACTTCCCCAGTTCAACGTATTTATTTAGCATTTAGTTTTGTGGCATGCGTTAACTGCACAACAGTGATGTTTTATACATTTAGTATATATTGGTAGGTCTGAATAATAAATATTTAAACGACTTTATACTACTTACCTAGTCTAAATTAATTATTTTTTATTTAATTTTATGATAATTGTTAACTGTACAACAGTGACGTTTTATACATTTATTGTATGTTGGTAGGTGTGAATAATAAATAATTATTTTAAACGCCATTATACTACTCGCGCAGTCCAACTTAATTATTTAGTATTTAGTTTTGTGATATGTATTATCTGTACAACAGTGACGTTTTAAAATTTATACTTCCTAATGTAATATTATAAATCTGAAAGTTTGTGTCTGTGTAACAGCTAGTAATGTAAATAAATTTAATTTTTTTTTGTGTTTAACGTCCAACTATTGTGCACACGGGCTAATGCAGATAATGGGATGATTTATAGCTTATGAAAATGCCAAGACCTGACCGGGAATCGAACCCGGGTCCTCGGGGCGAAAGCCTAGTACGCTATGAACTAGGCCACCAAGGCAGCTATATAAATTAAAGAAATAGGTTAAGTTAAATTTAACATGAGGATAAGTGGCAGTGAAACAAAATAAAAATATAAAACAAATGTATTTATTTTTATCAAAATGAACGTATACTGACATGAAAATAAAGAAATAAGACTCTTACCAATTTTGTAATAACAAAAGAGGCTACAGCATCAATTGTGCCCCCTAACCAAAATATAATGAAACTAAAGAAATTTAATTCAGGAAAAATCAAATAACAGAATTATAAAATATAACCTACATATAAAAGAATAAACATTGTTACTTAACATGAAATTATAAATGTTTCCAGCGACTAGCGGACGGCAGTTGTCGTTTACACGGTGCCAGTGGCTGGCGCCCGTGCGGTAGAGTGGTGGAGGGAGAAGCTGGAATGCCAGTAAAACAAAAATATTTGTTCTGCTGGAGCTGCCAGCGACTAGCATGCCCTGGCCTCTCCAGTGACTAACTTTATTTGCAGCCTTGAACTACGAGGTGTTGAAATAACATTTTGCGTGATAATTGGAAACACTAGAGCGGATATTGCCGCTTAGAAAGCAACTTTGCTGCCACCAAGCATGCACCGTGTATTTTGTTTAGATTTCCTTTGCAAAATAAAACAACTAATTCGAATGTATTGGGAAGTTGAATGGACAGCCTTAGACAATAACAAATTGAGGGTAATTAAACATACTGTTCGCCCTTGGGGGTCGTCTGTAAGAATAAGTCGTAGGGAGGAGGTTGTGCCTCTGTATTGGTCATTCTTTGCTGACACATGGTTTTCTAATGGGACGCGGGGAGCCTACATGCCAACTCTGTGGAGAAACCATCACAGTCAAACATTTTGTCTTAGACTGCGATCATTTGAGAAACATGCGTACAATATATAGCTTAGGAAACTGTATGCAGGCGATCTTAGGGGACAATTCATTAATCATTGATCACGTTTTGTCCTTCCTGAGGCGCTTGTGCATATATCAATATATTTAATTTTATTTTTATCCCTAGTATTTATATATTTTTTATAGTTTATATTCTTGTTAACTAGTTTTAGGTAATTTTATTGTGTCTCATAATGTTTATTATTTTTCTGTTCAATTAGCACCACTTTTCAGTCCAGCTTTATATTGTTTTGATTTTAAATTATTTATTCTTGTTATATATGTTATCTAGTTTGTAAATAATGCTAAGTTTTATCATCCTTTGTTTCGTTAGTAGTTGTGTTTAAGCGATGATAGCCTTAACGTGCTTTTCGCCTTAAAAAAAAAAAATACACGGTGCTAGTCACTGGCAACCTCAACTGGAACGTGCCCTGGTAACGTGTAAATGGGCTTTAAGTCTTAGCTGGTGTAAAATAAAGCTATATAAACTTCATTTCTTATTTTTCTGCAACTATTTGTTTATTATAAGTGCTTTTAGTCAAGTTTTGGTTGTACTACATAACAAAACCAAATTTTAAGTTATAAAACTTTATCACCAAACAAAACTTCATTAATGAACAATTTCTATTGTTATAAATAGAATAAATAATTGACTTACTCTGATAAGGGAAATGCTCCCAAGAACCCCCCTTTTGATGGTGCCAAGCTATGGGCCCTTTAAGTTGACTGGTCACATCAATCAAACAACCTTGGTTTAGTGATCAAGAAATAATTTAAAGAACCGCTCAAAGAGAACAGTCTGTTTACATATATTATTGTTTTGAACAGTAGATAATATTCTTTTTTCTGAAAATGTATTTAAAATTTGACTTAAAAATTAATATAATTTGTGTTTGCAACCTGTTAAAAAAATTTTGTTCTACTTGTCTAAAATATAAATACACAAATATAACCTCATGAGTACAATGAAATACATGGTGAGGAAATTTATTAGACATCAGGGGCCTGTGCGAAATTTCGCACTATGAAAGTAAACAGCCTTTTGAATAATTTTTTAATTTTCTTTAATGGATACAAACATGTTAATTTAGTTACCCTTGAAAAGGCTATGTGAGTAAAGATGGTATTTGGTAAATACAGTACTGCTTTTTGAATTGTTTGTCCCTGTGATTTTTTTATAATGATAGCAAACGCAATTTTAATAGGTAGTCAATTGAAATGGCATACTCTAACTGTATTTTGACGTTTTTATTGTACTTTGTATTTTATGATATCCGTATTAACAAGAGAGAAATACATGATGGAAGGAGAAATCACAAATATATTTGTGTAGAAACAGTGTCTAAAATACGTGTTTGGTATTCGAAATGCTTGTACAACGGACAGGGATAGGGGACTGTCAGTAGGGCCACATAACCTATAAGTTTAATGACATTTAAGTAAATACTGTAATTGCTATAAGCAAGTATGCAAAAAAGGCATTTTTAATGGGATTCTCTGTTCCTGATAAGTTCGTTTTGTAAAATATACAAAATATTGTCCGATTTGTAATGCTGCGCATGTGCATCCAAGGACGTTTTGCCTATGACAGTTAAAGTGTCTTGCGTTAAAATTGTTCACAAACATTTTTATAGGTTTTAGCGTAAAATTGTTTTGCAATGTCAGAAGCCGGTTAAAAAATCTTTCTAAAAATGCCTCATTTAAGCCTGTACGAAAATGTGCCGAGAAAAAGGGATCTTGAGTTGAGAAATAATATATATAACTTGGTAATACACAATTTGTTGTGTGCAATGATACCCGCAGGTTGGCCAACCAGGGTTAGTCAATCTTCCCTTCTCTTTGTTTTTGTTTTATTATTATTATTTTTGTCAAAGAGAAGAAAAGGCCAAATTAAAACGATTTTAAAGAAATTAGGCATGTGTCTCTAGGGGACAGAAAGCGAAAAACAGCACCTTAATTTTATAATTTAATTTCTATTATTACTAAACCAGTCTATTAATGTCGGTACCACACAACCAGTCACAATATGCTCGATTTAAGGCACTAGAACAGTGTTAGTGAAATGACACAATTAAATGTCCTGGCACAGAAGACGGTGGTCTTGTTTTCCTTACTTCAGGCCTGTTCTAGCCAGGAATTTTTGGTCTTAATTGAACCTCAAGTTGTATAAATTGATTCTGGCGAGAAGGTGTAATAGCTTAGAGATTTATTAACTTAGAGATTAGTTTTTCCTTCGAAGGTACCGTGTTAAAAGTTAGAGATCGACCTGTGTAATAAGATAGAGGTTTCATACTGTGTATTAACTTAGAGACTACAGTTCTGTCAAGTGTGTTGCACCGTGTGTATATGTTGCCGACGCCGCTTAGTTAAAGAAAGATATATTAAAATATAAATTTGATTTGGATAGGTTTTGTTCTGAAAGGCTTATGTGCAATGCTGTAAATGTATATTAATTTACATATGTAGTAGTAATAGTAATAATAATATAAAAACATTGTTTGAAGGCTGCTTTATTGAAACCATATCCAAATTGAATTAAGAAAACAGCTCTAAATTAATAAAGTAATTATGAATATAACATATTCATTATATGAATGAACATAAACTTGCGATGTTTTTTTTGATAAAACAAATATTTCTATTTTTCTATACAGATAATTGTCAAAAATAAACATTAAAACATTTATATATGCTGTTGACCATTAAGTCCAACTGTTTCTTTACTAATTACCATGAATTTGGTTTTATTAATGTTAAATATTAAAAACATCATGGATTATCATTTAATCCATACAAATGATTATTATTTTAAGGATTTTCTTGTTAAGTCCTATTTAAAGATCCAAATGGATTTGTTGAAAAATATAATTATAAGCAAGAAATTTTGTGTTACATTCCTGAACTGTTTGTTTTATTTTCTAACACAGACACTTAGAACGTTTAAATAACATGAGAAAAATTCAGAAACGCAGCTGCCTCACTGATGAAATAGAGTGAATTTCCAAAACATTTTTTTTTATCTCACCCTTTTTGACATTCTGATTCTGCCATCGTAATTAGCATTAAAAGCTGCACATACCAACCAGCACTTACAACTTTCAAATTATGTTCAAAATAACCTAACCTATAATTATGTTCAAAATCTCTAACTTATAACACGGTACCTTCGAAGGAAAAACGAATCTCTTAAATTAATAAATCTCTAAGCTATTACTCATCCCCATTCTGGCAACATGGTTGGACCAGTATATATAGCTGTCAAAATAATAATTGCCATTAACTTTCATTTGCCTAAACATTAAAGTACTTGGTTGTTTAATTGGTGTTTATAAGGTTACATTCATTTAGGGTATCTTAACCAGAACCAATGTCATCATTATTAAATGATAAATTTAATTTAAACCAATATAATTAAGAAATTAGTTTCAAATTGTTACTGTAAAAATGAAAATTTTCAACAAATGTACCTCTACAGCAAAACTGTATCTTTTAGATTGAATACAATTTGGATTGCATACAAATTTTGATTCTGATTACATTATAAGAATTATAAAGTTATAAGATTTTAACAAAATTAGGTTTACTGATTATACAAAATTAGAATAAATTGATTATACAATTTCGTCAAATTAGACTAATATATACCAACATTGTGGTCGTAGCTGGCTGCCCTCTATTTATGGGCATGCTAGAATCACAGACAAGTTCTTTGACCCAATCTTGATGATGGGGACGGATCAGATGGTTAAACGGCACATAGTATCTAGACCCTTTGATGTCAACTTGGCTTTTGAGGGGAGAGATCGTGTGTTGGAAAAACCTGGAGACATACAGATGGCACCAAGACAAAGTCAGGCACTGGTGCTGGGGTGTACGGTCTGAGACCGGGGTTAAAGAAAGTAATTACCCTGGGACAGCATACAACAGTATTTCAGGCTGAAGTGATGGCCATTAATGACTGTGTTCGGGAGAACTTGGATAGCGGGGCTTCAAGAAGGCACGTATTCATATTCATAACGATAGTCAGGCAGCAATAAAAGCACTTGCGGGTCCTATAATACAGTCCAAGCTGGTCTGGGAGTGTTGGAAGAACCTTGACGTTCTGTCTTGGGATAACCGGGTAACTCTTCACTGGGTTCCGGGGCATAGGGGAATTGAGGGTAATGAGGAGACAGACCGACTGGCTGGACTTGGATCTGCATCTGAATTTATCGGACCTGAGCCGGCTTTAGGGATTTCTCTATCGTTGGCCAAGTCGTCTATTAATGGGTGGATTACATGTCAACACCAGGTAAGATGGGACAACCTTCATGGGCATTCCCATAGTAAACGTCTCAAGCAAAGTTCCTTCTGGAGGAATCAAAGGGGCAGCAGATGTCCTGGGCAGAGCACGACTCAGGAGGATCATGGGGCTCATAACAGGGCACTGTGGTCTGAGGGTGCACATGAACAGGATAGGTGTGTACCATGAAGAAACCGTGTGTAGATTGTGCAGGAAGGAGGAGGAAACTGCAGGTCACATAATTTATGATTGTGAGGCTCTTGCTAGTAGGAGGCAGTGTGAGCTAGTCAGTGGGTTGTTGGAACTTTATTAGGGGCACCAATCTGCTGAACTAGGTTTTTTAAGAGGTAAGTTGCACAATAGGTCAATTGATCGCAGTGCCTGGGGTTGAACAAATCCCTTCCTCTAGAATATAATCTAATCTAATACCAACATTATATTGGTTTTTGTGAATACTGCCTGAGTGGGTACTCAGCTTTGTGTTGAATTTTCATATATTTAAAACAAGTTGCAATTCCTACCTGGTTTGGTGTGTCCACACGGATTTTACTTGTCCAACTGAATTAGCATGTCTGCCTTGAAATAGTATATTTTGGTGAGCTTAATAATTTCACTGCAAAAGCTTGAAAGCATTTTCACTGGTTGAATTATACTTCTTTTAAAACACATATTTTTGAGTTTTCCTATTTAAGACTTCTTAATTGGCAGTGGTTACCTGTGTTGTATGGCCTGTTACAACAAAATTTTAGCACACATCCCCATACTTAGTGCATTCTGTAACTAAGCTGTTTGGTTTGCATCTTTGACATTAATGACTACGGTTCTGTGCATGTGTGGCATCTTATGTCCTTTTGAAACTACAGTGGTACCTCGACATACGAGTTTAATTCGTTCCATAACCTTGCTCGTATGTCAAATTGCTCGTATCTCAAAGCAGTTTTCCCCACTGAAATTAATTGAAATGCCATTAATCCGTTCCAGCTCCCAAAACACCCCCTCGGTTGTTTTTGTTAAGGGTTTTTGAATAAGAAAAATGTATTTACAAGAAGAAACATTTATTTATAATTAACAAGTACATATTCTATAAAAACATAATAAAAGAAAAAGTGAAGTGCTTACGGAAGCGCTTAATGTTCGTTACTGGTCTTCGCTTTTTTCGTCACGCTTTGCTCATTTTCACCTGCAGATCGTTTAAGAAAACTGTCCAAGGAGGTTTGTTTCTTCCTCTCTTTCAGGATATTGCGGAAATGAGTTAGGCAAGTTTCGTTGAACAACTCCGATGCACGACCAGTTGTAACTTTTTCAGGGTGATTTTTATCCACGAACTCTACAACTTTCTCCCACATTCCCAAGTTCTCCTTTATATCTTTCTTGTAGAGATAACCTCCTCCATCTCTGGCTCCTCTTCAAAAATATATTTTCGTTGAACCACCGTATCCTGCTGCGCATATAGATCGTGTAACTCCTCGGTTGTCAGCTCCTGAGACTGTTCCTCGACGAGTTCGTTCATATCTCTCTCATCCACCTCCAGACCCATGGATTTTCTGGGTCCTCGGGGTGAAAGCCTAGTACGCTATCAAGTAGGCCACCGAGGCGGCTAACATGCATTTAACACAACACAGTATCAAGTAAATGTAAATTGCAAGATGTAATAATAACAAAACTGCAACAAAAAACTAGATAAATATAAAAATAAAAAAAAAACGAATATAATATTTAAATAAACTCTTACTAACACATGTCTTACTTGGAATACAGCCAAAAGGATAATAAGTACAGTCAAGTGGCCAATATTTCATACATTTTAATCTCAATGTCTCTGGAGTAAGGAGATAAATTATTATTTTTATTGACATCTCAATATTTCCAATAGTTGAGAAGATTTTTTTTATAACAATATTTATTTTATCCCCTTTTAAAATAATTATGATACAAATAAGTTTTGCCTCCCCCTGAAAAATGTTTGTACATTTTGTGCATAGCCCCCCCCCCCGTCTCGGCACCTCTGCGTTGGTGTATTACCTTACAGTACTAAAATGCAATATGTAATTTCTTTTCAGTTGACCATGGTTTTTGACATGGTATAACTGAAAAAAATAAGGTAACAAGCTGTTCTAGAGAGATCACAGCGCCTAAAACATGTTTTAATGAAGATATTGTTGTGGAGTAAGGGAAAAATATTTATAAATTTCCAAAAAAGAAATTGCTATATATGTTAATATACAACTACTTTACAGTATTTCGAAGTAGGCTTAAGGTTTGGAGTTAATTGTGAGTAGAAGGAGTGAGATATTCTTGTCAAACAGTGCAACTTTCGGTCTTAGCACCAATATGGGGAAATCTTTCACAAGCTCATGCTATTAGGTATACTTAAGCTTTTAAGTATACATGCTTTGTTTGAATTTTTGTAAATGGATTATTAGAATCTGTTGAGATTTACCATTGGGAGATTTTTTTTTTGTGTTTAACGTCCGACTGTTGTGCACACTTGGGCTGATGCAGACGATGGGATGATTTATAGCGTATGAAAATGCCAAGCCCTGGCCGGGAATCGAACCTGGGTCCTTGGGGTGAAAGCCCAGTACGCTATCAACTAGGCCGAGGCGGCTACCATTGGGTGAAATTGTAATATATTTTTAAGTACATTATTATTGATGGGTGGTGACCTTAACCCGTTGTCATTTAATACTGATGAATCTGACATGTTACATAGATTGTGAGAGCTGACACATTAATAGCACACACTGATTTGTTGATGAGAATGATTGATTCTAGTCCTCCAGCTATTATTTAATATAACTAAAATACAGTGTCATATATGATTGTGTTACTCGATAGTTATTTTTTAATGAAACTAGAATCCCATAAACTGTGATAGCTACTAAAATATTCACCCCGCAGGGGGGTGCAGACTAGCTGCACCTATTGAGAGGATTTAGACGTCCCTCGCGGTACCCGAGTCTAACACTCACACTTACAACACTATACTTACGACTTTAACACTTTATACTCACACTTACATTTAGGTAGGCGATAATAGCCTCAATGTGCTTTTCGCCTTAAAATAACAAAAAAAGCTATTAAAATATTCTCATATAATTAAATAAGTAGTAATCTTATCAGGGATACATTAACTAATACATTCTCCAAAATTCAATTCATGGGAGAACTCTCCACCCCTTTTGAGATTAAAACAGGAGTTGATGGACTCGATCCATTGTTATTTAATTGTGCTCTAGAAAAAGTAGTTAGAGATTGGAGCGTCAATACGCATAGTGGAATCAGACTAGGAACTAAGAACAAAGGCATTAAGGTAAATTGTTTGGCTTTTGCTGATGACATGACCTTACTAGCTGAGACATTGGAAGAAGCTAAGGAACAGACTCTTGAACTTCAGAAGCAAGCGTTAAAAATGGGTCTGAAAGTTTCATTTGAAAAGACTAAAATATTGACAAACATACAAAAACCACCAAAAAAGCTTCAAGTGGGAGAACAATACATTGAGATAGTGCAAAGAATTCAAATATCTTGGGGAATGGATCAGCTGGAACGCCCTAGAGAAAAATACTATGGAATCTAGGAGAAATAAAGTTGAATTAGCCTTCCAACTTACCAAGGACACATACAACAAGAAATCCCTCTCCTGGAATACAAAGATAAGGCATTATCATACGGTAATTAAACCAGAAACCTTATATGCAGCTGAAACATTATCTCTCACAACCCACGGCCTACTTGAAAGGTTGGAGATCAAAGAAAGAAAGATATTACGAAAAAGCTTAGGCCCCAAATTCCGTAACAACAAATTACTCCACATCAGGAATAATAATATTTACCAAAAAAACTGAAACACTATCAGACACAATAAGAAAAAGGAGAATTGATTTTTATGGGCACATCCTCCGAATGGACAAAAATAGACTAACCAAAAAAATATTTGACTACTTTCGCAATAGAACTTTAGAGAAACAGAGAAAGACATAACAGAACTACAAATCACTGACACTATGCTCATGGACAGAACAGCCAAAACAATAACCAAGGACAAGAAGCAACGGTTCCAAGGCAAAGTCAAATCCAAGCGAACGATCCAAATCTCTGACGAAGAAAGAAAAGCAAGATCACAACGAATGAAGCAATACTGGGCTACGAGGAAGGCACAGAACATTAAAAAGCGATTGATTTAGTACACCCCAAAGTTGGGTGAAACAAATAAAGAGAAATAAGTAGTTTTTACGACTGTCGTATTTGTGAAAGAACTTATTATGTCAAAAATACTTATTTGGTAAGTAGCACATGCATAATTAATTGATTAATAACAGCCCTTTTTCTTTGTAGCAGGTTATGTTTTTAAAATCTGCAGGCATTGTAAAGTGTGTAACATAAGCAGATTTAGTAGGCTATATACATTTAGTGATGCTTCACTGGGCTTAATACAGTGCAAGTTTACACTGAAGGGCTTAGTACACTGTATAGCCTAGTCTCTTGTACTGATGTTATACACTGTATGAATAATAAATTTCCATTCAAGTTCCACTATATATAATCATTAGTAGTAGAACATGATTTATTTTACACTTGAAATTTTTTGTATTTACTAAGATATACCAAAGAAGAGTGTTGTTTTTTTACTTTTAATTTAAACAGTTTACATTATCACATTAGAACAACACATCTTTAAACCAGCTGTTCCAGGTTTACAATAAGTTCTTGAATTTTGCACTTCTAGCTCTACAATATTTCAAATCACTTCTATTAACATTTTTAAATGTTTTTTATTTGTTGATGGGTTCATAGTTTTAACGCTTTTAAATTGGAAAAAATTAACATTATTAGATGTTATTTTCCCAAAATTTTTATAAGTAGCTATCAAAAAATAAATTATTAGGATTGACCTATTCTTCCCGTCAGTGGTCTATCCACTCACCTCATAAAGCCTACCGCGGTTTCGAAACTATTGTTTCATCTTCAGGCCGTTATACAAAATGTTAAATCCCTCTGTCGAGGTCGTCACAAAGTCAAACAAAACATTAAAACATACATCGCAAACACTGAGCACAATTACACGTTTAAAATATTCATCATGAAATTCGGCTCGGCCAAGCTACACACGCGACTCGTACAACTAATAAGTTATCAACATTATTAAAGAATCCAGTTGCAAATACAAGTGGAGATTACTTTGAAAAAACTGGCATATACAAAATGAAATGTAGTGATTGCCTAAGCTTCTATATCGGTCAGACATCTCGCTCTTTTAAAAAAAGATTTAAAGAGCACATACCCAGAAGTGCATTATCGACAAACTCGGCTTTCGCAGAACATCTTATGGACAAAAACCATAAATTCGAAGACATCCATACCAATATGGAAATATTACATTTGTGTCATAAAAGTAGTTATATGGATGCGATTGAAGAGTTTGAGATTTACAAGAGCAAAAAATCAGACCCCCACAACATCCTCAATGAAAAACTTTCATTTAAATCAAATTTAATATATGACATGGCTCTAAGGATAAGTGATTTGAGTAAGTAACAAAAACCAACAGACGCACCGTAACTGATAACAACGACGGGCGCGCTACTAATGATGGAGACTTCGCAGTCCGGATGTAACACCGTACGAGTCGGGTGTGTAGCTTGGCCAAGCCGAATTTCATGATGAATATTTTAAACGTGTAATTGTGCTCAGTGTTTGTGATGTTTTAATGTTTTGTTTGACTTTGTGACAACCTCGACAGAGGGATTTAACATTTTGTATAACGGCCTGAAGATGAAACAGTTTCGAAACCGCGGTAGCCTTTATGAGGTGAGTGGATAGACCACTGACGGGAAGAATAGGTCATAATCCTAATCATTTGAATATGTGGTCCGGTGGCTATGTTACAATAACAAAAAATAAATACGAATTCACAAACATACAGGATTTTTTTCAAGATCTGCATCAGAAGTAAAATGTTTTTGATTCAGCTTCTGTCCCGAAAAACAGAAAAGTAGAAATTGTGAAAATGTAAAAAAAATTCTCGTAACAATTTCTACAAAAAAATGGTCAAATTATAATGATATAAGAATTATAAAGCATAAAGTACAAAATTCAAAACAATTGCCAAGTTCCAGGTTTATAAAATATTTGAAAATGAAAAACGGGATGCAGATTTTAATTTTTTTGTGAAATTGTAACCGAATATTATACATTTTAATTAAAATCGAGATTCTAATTTTGTTGTGGCAGCTACACCTTAATTTGGGAGGGGATAGTAAATAGTGATTACATATTTGTTAAAAGATTTTTGTTATTTCTAGTTTAAACACGTCATAGTAATACTATGATAAATCAAGTAACATATTATATGCACACTTACATACAATAGGATAATTGCCAACATTCATTTTTCTTTATAGTCAAAATCTATTAAAATTTCACACATGTTATATATTCTATTTAGAAAGCAGAGAGAATATGGAAGTTTTCATAAATTTCCACAAGTTAGGATTAGTTAAATATTCTATGGTTATGAAATACTTATACACTGCAGATATTTCACTCTACCAGACTAAAATAATTCACACAAGAATGTAAATATTAATTAAAAGATGTTATAATAAGTAAGCATATTTAAGTAACAGTTTAAAGAACTTGTTAGCGGTTAGAAGCGTTTTGTAGTGCCTTCAATTACTTGCTAATTACACCCACTCTGCCCCGCTCCATTACAAAGCCTTTCTATTCCTCTTGTGGATCAGTATTTAGACGAAGTAGAAAGCAAAGTCCACATATCCTTTGTAGTAAAACGACATTTGTATTTTGTATCTACGACGATAATTGTTCTGTTTCCTTGATTATAGAGGTGGGCGTTTCTGCTATTTTTACAAAACAACAAACTGTTTGTTGAGGAAAAAAGCTGCTTTTTAAAACAGTTAGAAAAAAACAGGTTTAGAAAACTGAAACTCAAAGTTGTATTAGCAGCTAAAACATAAAGCACATACGTTCAGTTTTCTAAGACTACTTTTTCATTCCCACTGCCACCATGTCCTTAACTGTTTTTGGGTATAAAGCATTTAGATAGGATAAAAATAATCCTTATAAGTGTAGTAATAATTAAATTACATTATCAAAACGTAATAATTATGTAAGCCATTTTATGTACAAAATGCGATGAATTTCTAATAGAAGCATTTTTTTAAATTAAAAATTAAATAGTCCTTTGCATATTTACCGAAATGCAAACGATTTGGAATATTTTTAGTTGATTAAAAAATATTGATGATTGACAATAAATATAAAAAAAAATAAAATGTAGGTTAAAGGAAGATATTAATTTTTTAATAAAACATGTTTTTTAAGTGTAGGATAACACAAGTTAATGTGAGAAGTTTATTTAATGTAATGCACAATATTAGACATTAGATGCCTAAAAATTGATGAATAATAAACTAATATTAGGTAACGGTTTCGATTTATTTAGTTTTAAAATGGAAGCTCAGAGAACGATACAAGAAGCTAATCCAAAAGGGTCATAGAAGCCTATATGTTATATTCGACTGCTTGTTGAAACCAAATAGCCGCCTCGGTGGCCTAGTTGATAGCGTACTGGGCTTTCACCCCGAGGACCCGGGTTCGATTCCCGGCCAGGGCTTGGCATTTTCATACACTATAAATCATTCCATCGTTTGCATTAGCCCAAGTGTGCACAATAGTCGGACGTTAAACAAAAAAAAAAAAAAACAAGTTGGAACCAAATCAAAATCGTTAAAGCCGTTTCCGAGAACATTTAGGCCATTCATTGGGTTTTTCTCATGGTTAGCTTTCTTTAAATTTTGAGAATATGACAAAAAAATTCTCATGGATGGCTGAATATATTCCTATTTAATTACTAAGTTTTAATAAAATCATTCCCAGCCGCCTCGGTGGCCTAGTTGATAGCGTACTGGGCTTTCACCCCGAGGACCCGGGTTCGATTCCCGGCCAGGGCTTGGCATTTTCATACACTATAAATCATTCCATCGTTTGCATTAGCCCAAGTGTGCACAATAGTCGGACGTTAAAAAAAAAAAACAAGTTGGAACCAAATCAAAATCGTTAAAGCCGTTTCCGAGAACATTTAGGCCATTCATTGGGTTTTTCTCATGGTTAGCTTTCTTTAAATTTTGAGAATATGACAAAAAAATTCTCATGGATGGCTGAATATATTCCTATTTAATTACTAAGTTTTAATAAAATCATTCCCAGCCGCCTCGGTGGCCTAGTTGATAGCGTACTGGGCTTTCACCCCGAGGACCGGGTTCGATTCCCGGCCAGGGCTTGGCATTTTCATACACTATAAATCATTCCATCGTTTGCATTAGCCCAAGTGTGCACAATAGTCGGACGTTAAACAAAAAAAAAAAAAACAAGTTGGAACCAAATCAAAATCGTTAAAGCCGTTTCCGAGAACATTTAGGCCATTCATTGGGTTTTTCTCATGGTTAGCTTTCTTTAAATTTTGAGAATATGACAAAAAAATTCTCATGGATGGCTGAATATATTCCTATTTAATTACTAAGTTTTAATAAAATCATTCCCAGCCGCCTCGGTGGCCTAGTTGATAGCGTACTGGGCTTTCACCCCGAGGACCCGGGTTCGATTCCCGGCCAGGGCTTGGCATTTTCATACACTATAAATCATTCCATCGTTTGCATTAGCCCAAGTGTGCACAATAGTCGGACGTTAAACAAAAAAAAAAAAAAACAAGTTGGAACCAAATCAAAATCGTTAAAGCCGTTTCCGAGAACATTTAGGCCATTCATTGGGTTTTTCTCATGGTTAGCTTTCTTTAAATTTTGAGAATATGACAAAAAAATTCTCATGGATGGCTGAATATATTCCTATTTAATTACTAAGTTTTAATAAAATCATTCCCAGCAGCCTCGGTGGCCTAGTTGATAGCGTACTGGGCTTTCACCCCGAGGACCCGGGTTCGATTCCCGGCCAGGGCTTGGCATTTTCATACACTATAAATCATTCCATCGTTTGCATTAGCCCAAGTGTGCACAATAGTCGGACGTTAAACAAAAAAAAAAAAAAAAATCTTTCCAACCATTTGTTCTGTAAAAAAGGCACTTAAAAAGAGGAAATATTTTAGGAACCTAAAATCTAATAGGGACTACAAATTATCCATTGAGTCAATAAAATTACTATAAATTTTAAAACAAAATTGCTTTCACTGTAAATTTATTTGTTCAAAACAGTTTTCCATGTCAGCATTTTTTTATAACACGAAATAAATGTGTCGTACCTAACGTTCACACATCAATTTTCATTAAAATTTGCTAAAATTCTTCCTCACACATAATTACATAGGTGATTTTAGTCACTGAATACAAATGCACATTTATATTCAATGCTTTAGTAGTCACGTTTGTCAGTGGTTTATAAGATAACATATATGTTTACGAAAAATGAAACAAAATAGTAATTTTTTCCGAGGAAAAGTTTTTATGCTTTCTGTTGTAAACTTGTGCTCTCAAATATTAAGTTCTGATAAAACATTTTATAATCAACTACAAATTTTATAGCTTTTCATAAAATGTTCTTATTGATTCAGCTTGCTAGATGTTGCCCGAGTACAGTTCTGTAGAAAATCTTGCGTTAAGTTGTGATTCCGTGCTTTTCATCTACCAACTGATTTTTCAAAAATAATTACGGGTTTTGTTATAAGAAATCAGACTTTCCAAAAAAATTCTGTTCCTAAAATAAATTTTGCTCTGACAAAACAATGCTGCAAATTTAAAATGTAGTTATTGCGAGTTAACAGAAAAAAATTATGACCGCAAGTACTACAAGTATTTTTCTATTAACTGCAACTATAAGTTTTATTTTAAATTGGAAAAATTTCAATTTCAAGCCATACGTAATTAATGTAAAAATACATGAACGCAAGCTTTTTTTCACAATTTTAATTATTCTTAATTATAAATTATTCCTAGTTGATAGCGTATTAGGCTTTTATCCCGAGGACCCGGATTCGATTCCCGGCCAGGGCTTGGCATTTTCATGCGCTATAAATCATCCAATCATCTGCACTAGTCTAAGTGTGCACAATAGTCGGACGTTAAAAAAAAAAAAAAATTCAGAAAAAAAAACAGTTATTTTGTATTGAGTTTTATAAATTTTTTTACCTTAATATTCTGCCATGAGTGTTATTTTATTTTAATATTTTTTTGTTTCCATTTGCCATTTCTTTTCATCTCCGGTTTTCCTTTCACAATGATATTCTGCTTAGCCTATTCTACTTTTCCTTTCACTTCCCATTTAAATCGGTCCAAGAGAACAGAGACTCAGAGTGTTTTGCAAGATTCAGCAAAATAGATGGTGTTTGCACATCATTATCTCTGTTTGTCTATTGTGCTGTGCAGTCTCTTAATGTCTCTTTCATTAAATACACACATTTAATTGTTCATCTGTATTCTATTTGCGAAAGATTATATTGCGTCTCTATTCGTTGTTATTAGATTTTTACTAAGAAATGTGAACTCTTTTTATATTTTCATATAATACTTCTGTAAATGCAAAAGACAGATTAAAAATTAAAGTCTGCATAGCCTAATTGTGTCACCATATTGATCTGTTTTCAAAACAATTTTCAACATTGATGTTTGTGTTTGGCCTATTAGACTTCATAATTGTTGATTTAAAATTTGTCTATTTTACTGAAATATTAACTGTTTTCAGATTTGTGTACGTACGGCACATAAAAAAATCAATAACATTTGACGAAAATCTGTTGTCAAATAAACTTGTTTGAATTTAGGTTTTTAGAATTGTAATAAAATGTGTTTGAAAGTATGAAATAAATTTTTATTATGGCAAGTATCCACTATGAATTTGGCAGGGTTATTTATTTTTTTAAAAATGATTCTTATATTCATTAAAAAAAATGGGAACACTATGTAAGATGACCTTGTTTTTAGGTATGTATTTATTTCATTTGAATTAGTTGTACTTGACAAACATTTCCAGGAAATTGAAGCTATTACACGTCTTTCTTGAAATACTAAAATAGTATAAATTTAGTACATTGACAGGAGAAAATTACACTTAAAAAGAATGTTTTTAATGGAAGGGACAAGGTCACAGTATTCAGTGCCTGGTCCTACAAGTCAGGCACAACTTTTGTGTTTCAACTGCTTCTTTGTTTATACATTTGAGGTTATATTTGTCACTGTTTGAAGATCTTCAAATGTATAAGTTGATCTTACATAATTATTTTAAGTTTAATACCAAGATTTTTACCAGTACAACACTGTTTTTTTCAACATTATTCTAGTGAAGGTCTGTATCTTCCCCAGTCACACCATAAATACACATTATTCTTGACCTATCAAATTTATTATGTCTTGGAATCTCCTCTTTCCTCTTGTATAACCATGACAATAATCTCTGAATGTAAAGTTAGGTAATACTAATAGAAGTAGATGCCAGAGCTCTTCATAATATCTTGGTTTCAAACTTAAGTTAAAAAAATGGCCATCTTAATACAGGAGAACAGTTTTTAATTGTAAATACTTTGTGTAGGAGAAAGGTTAATGAAATGAGTATTATGTCATTTTGTATTCTGATAATATAATCAACATTTATTTGCAGAACTGATATAAAGAAGTCTTTTACGTTTTACCAAAACAATTTTCTTATATTTTTTTGTAAGGTTCAGGACCAAAATTTTCAGATTCCAAGCAACCAAGGAGTATTTATTTCTTGTGGAAGATGTATATTTTTTTCTTAGTGTGCTAGATTTGTGCCAATCTTTGAAATTCTAAGGTTAGATTTGTGCCAATCTTTGAAATTCTAAGGTTAGATTTGTGCCAATCTTTGAAATTCTAAGGTTAGATTTGTGCCAATCTTTGAAATTCTAAGGTTAGATTTGTGCCAATCTTTGAAATTCTAAGGTTAGATTTGTGCCAATCTTTGAAATTCTAAGGTTAGATTTGTGCCAATCTTTGAAATTCTAAGGTTAGATTTGTGCCAATCTTTGAAATTATAAGGTTAGATTTGTGCCAATCTTTGAAATTCTAAGGTTAGATTTGTGCCAATTTGAGGTCTATGGTTAGGCGTGACCTCAAAATGTGAGCCCCAAACATTTTAGTAAATTTGTGTATTGTCCTAGTGCTATTCGTGGAGTCTGTAGTTATACTACAGTACCCTTGTTTTGATGTAACTTTTGTTGTACTTGTAAGTACAATGAACAATTTCCACTTTAGCCGAAAATTTGAAATTTAAATTTTCATAACTAAACAAGAAAGTCATAACTGACTTTCTTTGTTACCACACTAAAAATGAAAGACTGCTACAAGATGATACACAAATGCAAGATTGTTACAAGATGTTACACAAATGCATGATTGTTACAAGATGATATACAAATGCAAGACTGCTACAAGATGCTACAAAAATGCAAGACTGTTACAAGATGCTACACAAATGCAAGATTGTTACAAGATGTTACACAAATGCAAGATTGTCACAAGATGATATACAAATGCAAGACTGCTACAAGATGCTACAAAAATGCAAGATTGTTACAAGATGTTACACAAATGCAAGATTGTCACAAGATGATATACAAATGCAAGACTGCTACAAGATGCTACAAAAATGCAAGACTGTTACAAGATGCTACACAAATGCAAGATTGTTACAAGATGTTACACAAATGCAAGATTGTCACAAGATGATATACAAATGCAAGACTGCTACAAGATGCTACAAAAATGCAAGACTGTTACAAGATGCTACACAAATGCAAGACTACTACAATGTGCTAAAAAATGCAAGACTGTTACAAGATGCTACACAAATGCAATATTGTTACAAGATATTACACAAATGCAAGATTGTTACAAGATGATATACAAATGCAAGACTGCTACAAGATGCTACAAAAATGCAAGACTGTTACAAGATGCTACACAAATGCAATATTGTTACAAGATATTACACAAATGCAAGATTGTTACAAGATGATATACAAATGCAAGACTGCTACAAGATGCTACAAAAATGCAAGACTGTTACAAGATGCTACACAAATGCAAGACTACTACAATGTGCTACAAAAATGCAAGTCTGTTACAAGATGCTACACAAATGCAAGATTGTTACAAGATGCTACACAAATGCAATATTGTTACAAGATATTACACAAATGCAAGATTGTTACAAGATGATATACAAATGCAAGACTGCTACAAGATGCTACAAAAATGCAAGACTGTTACAAGATGCTACACAAATGCAATATTGTTACAAGATATTACACAAATGCAAGATTGTTACAAGATGATATACAAATGCAAGACTGCTACAAGATGCTACAAAAATGCAAGACTGTTACAAGATGCTACACAAATGCAAGACTACTACAATGTGCTACAAAAATGCAAGTCTGTTACAAGATGCTACACAAATGCAAGATTGTTACAAGATGATATACAAATGCAAGACTGCTACAAGATGCTACAAAAATGCAAGACTGTTACAAGATGCTACACAAATGCAAGACTACTACAATGTGCTACAAAAATGCAAGACTACTACAATGTGCTACACAAATGCAAGACTGTCACAAGGTGCTACACAAATGCAAGACTGCTACAAGATGCTACACAATGTAAGACTGCTACAAGATGCTACACAAATACGAGATGCTGTAGTAAAGGAAAATTGAAAACACTAAGTGAAAAAGTGAAGTCTTTATTATTATGCTAATATAGGTAATGTGTTTTCAGCTCATTAAATAATATTAACTTATTTACTTCCTTTCCAATATATTTTGTATAGATTTGTAAAAGTTAATTTTAAAAAAAGTTAAATTTTGCAAAGGAAATAAAGAAATCAAGACCAGTTGCCACCGGTTAATTTCTTTACTCTGTTACCATGACAACCAGTGAAAAGTATTGGTAATGTTGTATTTTAAATCTTAAGAATATTCCCAAACTCAATTTCCTGCATTGTGTTTGATGCCCCTTCCCTTATTCCTCAATGTATTGATTTTATCATGATATTCAATTATTTCAGATTTTGTGACGAGTGGTAGACAAGTACTGAACTCTGGGACAAAGCCCTTTCAGTGACACGATATTTGTGTTGGTATAATGTCGTGTATGATTTCTTTGCAAGTTCAAAATGGTTAACAAAATACAAGCAGTTCAAAAGCTACTCTAAATTTTAAAAATATCTATCTATAATTCGGTCTACAACGTCCTACGCCGTCATCCGATCTCCAACCTCCACCGATCGCGGTCCCACCACAGGTCTTCTGTTAGATCCCTTTTTTTAATTTCCTTTTCGACTCCCTCTCTCCAGCTCAGTCTCGGCCTTCCTCGTTTTCTTCTTCCAGGTGTTCGCCATTGCATGATTTTTTTGGGAATTCGCTCATCCGGCATTCTTTGTACATGCCCGTACCAAACAAGTTGTTTTGTTCTTATGTCCTCTACAATTGTATGCCTTATGTCCATTATATTTTAAAAATATAGTATCCTTAATAAAGAATATAATATTGTGTGATATATTATAATGTAATTTTAAAATGCTGGGGTTCACTCTATTTATGTATTAAATTTACTATGTAATGAAGAAAAAGCTGTTGTTTGATGACAATAAAGTACCTCCGTCATACTATAGCATGACAGTTTTACAATATTATTGTAACAAAGGAAATATGCATCATTAACCATTAACTTGTACGTAACACCTGAAATTAAATATCACAATTCTATTATGTTTTAGAAATTTGGGAAAAGTAGCAGCTGTTTTGGGACACTAAAAGGTGAAAATAAATTACCTCAAATGTTTTTGCTTTAAGTAAAATTTCAGAAAAGAAAATTTAAAACAAAATTCAGAAAGTAACGAGAATTTTTAAATTTCGCAGGCTTGGAGAGTCCGATTGTCAAACATTTTTTTATTATGTTGGTATACATGCCCTTGAAGTATGATAAAACTTTCAGCTATTTTCATTGTTGACTTTGTCTGTGACAGCCACTAAGATTAGACGTGTTTTTATGAGCTCGGCGATTTTTGTTTGTTAAAAGAAATGGATCAAAGAATTTGTATCAAATTTTGCGTAAAAATGGAATAAAGTGTAACAAAGTGTGTGAAATGTTAACAAAGGCCTACGGTGAGTCTGCTATGAGTAAAGTATGACTTCACGAGTGGTATAAGTGTTTCCAAAGAGGCCGTGAAGAGGTTGAAGATGACGAACGCCCTGGACGCCCCAGCACATCAACAACCGATGAAAACGTGGAAAAAGTGAAAGAAATGGTTATGAACAATCGCCGAATCACAATTAGAGAGTTCGCTGATGATGTTGGCATATCGATTGGATCATATCATGACGTTGTTTCCCATGTTTTGTGTATGAAAACGCGTGTTAGCAAAATTCGTTCAAAAATTGTTGAATTTTGAACAAAAACAGCGGCGAATGGAAGTCGCTCACTAAATGAAGTCAACGACGATATGCAGAATTACTGAAACGTATTATAACAGGTGACGAAACATTGGTTTACGGATATGACGTCGAAACTAAGGCTCAATCATCCCAGTGGAGGCATTCTGGCTCGCCAAGACCGAAAAAGGCTCGATAAGTGCGGTCGAACGTGAAGGTTATGCTCACTGTGTACTTCGATATTAATGGCATAGAGTATCATGAATTCCTGCCACAAGGTGAAACGGTCAATAAGGAGTACTACCTACAAGTTCAACGTTGTTTGCGTGAAGCAATCCGAAAAAAACGCCTGGATCTGTGGAAAAACAATCATGGCTTTTGCACCACGATAATGCACCAGCTTACACTTCATTGTTTGTTCGTGAATTTTTTGCCAAAAACAGTACTGTACGATGCCCCAACCTCCATATTCGCCAGACATGGCTCCGTGTGACTTTTTCCTATTTCCGAAAATAACAGCCGAAGATGACATTAAAAGCGCATCGCTGAAAGAACTAAATGCTATCTCAAAGATCGAGTTTGAGAAGTGTTTCGAGGATTGGAAGAAGCGCTGGCACAAGTGTATAATCTCCAATGGGGACTATTTTGACGGCGACAACATCAATGTAGAAGAATAAATAAATGTTTTGTTCAAAAAAATTAAAATTCTCGTTACTTTCTGAACACACCCCGTATAAGCCTTTATTTGCCACTTGTTCAAAATTAAGAATTGTGGTACCTTCAGGACACATTGAAGTTATTGCTTATACCTGCTGCAGTGAAAAAATAACCTGCAGTAGAGGCAGTTCGGTCGTGTTTTTCAATCTCTCTCCTGATATTTCTCCAGGTGTATTTGTTTACTTACATCTCCAGTCCCTCAGGGCCAATAACTCCTCCCCCCCCCTGGCGTCACTTGTTTGTGTAAGAGTGCTGGTTATTTTTATATTTTTAATTTTGATTTCGTTTTGTGCTCTAAACCAACGATTCCTCTCTAAGTAAAATTATTCTCTGTACAGTACGATACAAAAATAAGGAAATTACTTTATTTCCCAAATTCTATTCGTTAGAAAAACGGTAAAGCAATCGTTTTTAAAACCCTTGACGTCAGATTCAATACAGAAGGATGTTCCGAAAATCACAAAACATGTTTTTATTGTATACCTTTAATTATAACCATTACAACACTTTTGTATGCTTTTTTATTCTATACAAGATTGTCGTTTTGACGGAAGAACGATAATTTTTTTAAAACTTTTGCAGTTTTTGAGAAATGTCTGTTTTTATACGAATTTTGCTGATTAACAAGCCTGTCTCTAAGCTGTTAACAAAATCGATTTTTGTGCCAAGTTAGTTTTAATAACGTTTGACTAAAATTGTGAACGCGAGTATGGTAAAACATAGAATAAATATAAATTTAACAACCATTTAAAAAATCTACAGATCAGGTTCGGCGTACAAGGTGTATTCGGAAAGTAACGAGAATTTTAATCTGTTGAACAAAATATTTATTTATTCTTCTACATTGATGTTGTCGCCTTCAAAATAGTCCCCATTGGAGATTATGCACTTGTGCCAGCGCTTCTTCCAATCCTCGAAACACTTCTTAAACTCGATCTTTGAAATAGCCTTTAGTTCTTTCAGCGATGCGTTTTTAATGTCATCTACGACTGTAAAACGACGGCCCTTTAAGGTTCTCTTTATTTTTGGAAATAGGAAAAAGTCACATGGAGCCATGTCTGGTGAATATGGAGGCTGGGGCATCGTTACAGTACTGTTTTTGGCCAAAAATTCACGAACAAACAATGAAGTGTAAGGTGGTGCATTATCGTGGTGCAAAAGCCATGAATTGTTTTTCCACAGATCCGGGCGTTTTTTTCGGATTGCTTCACGCAAACGGCGTTGAACTTGTAGGTAGTACTCCTTATTGACCGTTTCACCTGCAGGCAAGAATTCATAATGCACTATGCCATTAATATCGAAGAACACAGTGAGCATAACCTTCACTTTCGACCGTACTGTCGAGCCTTTTTCGGTTTGGTGAGCCAGAATGCCTGCACTGGGATGATTGCTCCTTAGTTTCGACGTCATATCCGTAAACCATGTTTCGTCACCTGTTATACGTTTCAGTAATTCTGCATCGTCGTTGACTTCATTTAGTGACTCCTGAGCAACTTCCATTCGCCGCTGTTTTTGTTCAAAATTCAACAATTTTGGAACGAATTTTGCTGCCAATGTTTCATACACAATACATTGGAAACAATGTCATGACATGATCCAATCGATATGCCAACATCATCAGCGACCTCTCTAATTGTGATTCGTCGATTGTACGTAACCATTTCTTTCACTTTTTCCACGTTTCCATCGGTTGTTGATGTGTTGGGGCGTCCAGGGCGTTCGTCATCTTCAAAGTCTTCACGGCCCTCTCGGAAACGCTTATACCACTCGTAAACTCTTGCTTTACTCATAGCAGACTCACCATAGGCCTTTGTTAACATTTCACACACTTTGTTACACAAAATGTGATACAAATTCTTTGATCCATTTCTTTTAACAAACGAAAATCGCCGAGCTCATAAAAACACTACTAACCTTAGTGGCTGTCACAGACAAAGTCAAAAATGAAAACAGCTGAAAGTTTTATCATACTTCAAGGGTATGTATACCAACATAATAAAAAAAAATATTTGACAATCGGACTCTCCAAGCCCGCGAAATTTAAAAATTCTCTTTACTTTCTGAACACACCTCGTATATCTTAAAATCCCGGGTCTTACTAAGATAGCCGCTCCAATAGCTCATTTTTCAATGCGAATTCCTTAAAATATTACGACGACTCTTTCAAGCAAGCATGATCTGTGATGCGTCATAACTGTTACCAAATTTATCTAAAACAGCTGAAATTAAGACATGCAATATTCCAAATACTGTTTCGGATTAAGCTTTATTATTTATAAAATAAACATAACTCAAAGTTTGATGTATCAACGATTTTAGTCTGTATTAATTTGAATTCAAAATAAGCAAAACGTTCAACGCTAGGAAACTTGTAAAATGGCGAAGCGAGTCTTTAAAGCTTGAAAATACATTTTTTAAAATCCTGAGCAGCTGTACATAGAGAGTTAATTTGAAACACCTCGTCCGTCCTTAAAAGCAAAAAACACATTTTAATTGCTTTTGGTCAACTTTGTTAATATGAAGATTAAAATAATTCGCCACTGGAAATAAATAAAGGAGTTTTGTCTGCACGGCGACATTTTTCAAGTTGTAGATAAGAGAGGGGAAGGGCGGTGCTGAAACAGAACCGGGTATGTGACATTTGGCCCTCGGGCTCCGTATATTAAACACTCCTTCCTTGTTCTGCCTCATGCAGACTTAATAACAGTAGCGGTGACTTATGTAATGATATACAAGAAGCACGAAATAAAAATATTTTTATTAACCTACTCCGTAGTGTATAATTTAATGAAAGTTGAATGAATAAGAATGTATTGCAGCTGTGATAAATAATAACATGTAATGATTACAGCGAAATTAATTGGCTACACAAATTTAAAACGTAATTAGTAAAATTATGAAATAGAATACGAAAATAATGGGTATTTGTATTCCTCTCTCTTCCCCATTCCAAATCCTCTCTCTCCGCTCTCCCCCTCTAGATTAACAAAACCGAGTATCGATGATAACCAGACTCAAACCTGTAACCCAGGATTTCTCAACCTTTTTTCTGATTATACCCCTTAAATCATTTTTTTTATCCCGTACACCCCCATATATGAGGTGTGTTCAGAAAGTAACGAGAATTTTTAAATTTCGCAGGCTTGGAGAGTCCGATTGTCAAACATTTTTTTCATTATGTTGGTATACATGCCCTTGAAGTATGATAAAACTTTCAGCTGTTTTCATTCTTGACTTTGTCTGTGACAGCCACTAAGGTTAGGCGTGTTTTTATGAGCTCGGCGATTTTCGTTTGTTAAAAGAAATGGATCAAAGAATTTGTATCAAATTTTGCGTAAAAAATGGAATAAAGTGTAACAAAGTGTGTGAAATGTTTACAAAGGCCTATGGTGAGTTTGATATGAGTAAAGCAAGAGTTTACGAGGGGTATAAGCGTTTCCAAGAAGGCCGTGAAGACATTAAAAGCGCATCGCTGAAAGAACTAAAGGCTATCTCAAAGATCGAGTTTGAGAAGTGTTTCGAGGACTGGAAGAAGCGCTGGCACACGTGCATAATCTCCAATGGGGACTATTTTGAAGGCGAGAACATCAGTGTAGAAGAATAAATAAATATTTTGTTCAAAAAATTAAAATTCTCGTTACTTTCTGAACACACCTCGTACGTTGCACAAATATCACCACAAATGAAGCTTTTATTAGGAGCAAATTCAGTAATACATTTTTTAAAAATAATTTATATTTTGTATTATTTGATATACATTAAAAATATAGTTATGTTTATGGAAGCAGAAATTTAAATGAAATATAAATCACATAGATAAAATTTTAATGATATGGTTGTGGTTGATGTTCTTCGATTACTTATACCCCGCAGGGGGGTGCAGACTAGCTGCACCTATTGAGAGGATTTAGACGTCCCTCGCGGTACCCGAGTCTAACACACACTTACACTTACAACACTACACTGACGGCATTAACACTTTACACTCACACTTACATTTAGGGAGGCGATAATAGCATCAATGTGCTTTTCGCCTTAAAATAACTAAAAAAAAAAATCGATTACTTATATCTGGGAAAATATTTGTTAATATTAATCGTAAATCACCACGTTCCGATATATTGAATAGATTTCTCGTCTGGCAATAATTATTTACATAGCTAAGTCCTGCCTCAACCAAGTAAGAACTAGGAAATGCTAACAATATTGGTTCGCTGAAACTTGTTAATCTGACGTATTTTGTGCGAATGTCTTCAAATCCGCTTGTTTGAAAGTTAATTTTGAGTTCCAAATTCTCTAAGTTCAATAAAACGTCTTGTAGTGAGAAATCAATATCGGCCATGTCGCGTTCAAACGGTTTTACAATCCAATACGGAACGTTTAAATTTTCCTAATCCTTGTAGCGAACACTGATGTCCTCTTTCAATTCTTTTGAAGGAATTGAATGTTTCGTCTAGCAGGGGTCTCCAAACTTTCCAGCCTTAGGGCCATACTGATTACTCCAGTAAGTTCCGAGGGCCAAAACTATATTATCATTGTTGCCGGTGG
The DNA here is from genome assembly GCA_022606455.1 of Callitettix versicolor. Classification (NCBI taxonomy): domain Eukaryota; kingdom Metazoa; phylum Arthropoda; class Insecta; order Hemiptera; family Cercopidae; genus Callitettix; species Callitettix versicolor. The sequence goes on along the minus strand of CM040189.1, from coordinate 5,331,524 downwards.
TAAAAAGTGAAATAGTCCACTGATGAAAAAAAAGTCCGAAAAAGTACGCAACGTTTAAAAAAGGCTGCAAGTCGGAATAAAATTAGAATACTTCAGTAAACTAAATTTAATTTGCTATAAAAAATATGTTCTCTAAAAGGAGTTTTCAAGTATGCTAGCTCTCCGCGGGCCGGGCAAAATCTGTCCGCGGGCCGGATGTGGCCCTCGGGCCGTAGTTTGGAGACCCCTGATAAACCAGACATAGATAAACCAGTAGTAGACATAGATAAACCAGAACGCGCAGGAACAAAAGCAAATATTTGAAAATAAAAAATTACGATTTTACCGTTTTCATTTTTTATGATGTGCTCGTTAAGGGGTGAAAAATGGTCGTTTTCATCGACCAAATATACCCTCAATGGGTCCACCTGAACCCCTTTGAGAACCCCAGTGTAACCAGTAACGTGCACAGATGCGAGCTGTCCGTTGCTTAACCTAACACGCTAAGCGCTACCAGCACCATTACGTACAGGTGTAATATATCATGCTTAACGTCCAAGCAATGGTGCACATAAAATCACTGCTTATTGCCCAATAAACTACAACCTGACCAGGATTAGGTCTGACAGTAACTGGCGTGTAAAGTCAACGCCTGACAACATAGTCCTTCCTGCCCTGATATAGTCTACTAAGTGGGCGTAAATAACTTTTTTTTCATTTTATTACAATTGGAACTGAACTTAGTCCATCTATCAATATATCTATGAAATGAAAGCGTTTGTTGGTTGCACATCCTATGACGCACTCCAAAATCCAATCACTTGATCTTGTGACAGTTGTATCAATCTTGTTTTAGTACAAATCAAACGGTTTTATCCTGTCCAACCGCTGAACTTGAACCGAATTGTCGAGAACTTGTAGCATCTATGAAATGAAAGCGTTAGTTGGTTGCACAACCTATGACGCACTCCAAAATCCAATCACTTGATCTTGTGACATTTATATCAATCTTATCTTAGTACAAATCAAACGGTTTTATCCTGTCCAACCGCTGAACTTGAACCGAATTGTCGAGAACTTGTAGCATCTATGAAATGAAAGCGTTAGTTGGTTGCACAACCTATGACGCACTCCAAAATCCAATCACTTGATCTTGTGACAGTTGTATCAATCTTATCTTAGTACAAATCAAACGGTTTTATCCTGTCCAACCGCCGAACTTGAACCGAATTGTCGAGAACTTGTAGCATCTATGAAATGAAAGCGTTAGTTGGTTGCACATCCTATGACGCACTCCAAAATCCAAAAATCACTCGATCTTGTGACAGTTGTATCAATCTTATCTTAGTACAAATCAAACGGTTTTATCCTGTCCAACCGCCGAACTTGAACCGAATTGTCGAGAACTTGTAGCATCTATGAAATGAAAGGAAAGCGTTAGTTGGTTGCACATCCTATGACGCATTCCAAAATCCAAAAATCACTTGATCTTGTGACAGTTGTATCAATCTTATCTTAGTACAAATCAAACGGTTTTATCCTGTCCAACCGCCGAACTTGAACCGAATTGTCGAGAACTTGTAGCATCTATGAAATGAAAGCGTTAGTTGGTTGCACATCCTATGACGCACTCCAAAATCCAAACACTTGATCTTGTGACAGTTGTATCAATCTTGTCTTAGTACAAATCAAACGGTTTTATCCTGTCCAACCGCCGAACTTGAACCGAATTGTCGAGAACTTGTAGCATCTATGAAATGAAAGCGTTAGTTGGTTGCACAACCTATGACGCACTCCAAAATCCAATCACTTGATCTTGTGACAGTTGTATCAATCTTATCTTAGTACAAATCAAACGGTTTTATCCTGTCCAACCGCCGAACTTGAACCGAATTGTCGAGAACTTGTAGCATCTATGAAATGAAAGCGTTAGTTGGTTGCACAACCTATGACGCACTCCAAAATCCAATCACTTGATCTTGTGACAGTTGTATCAATCTTATCTTAGTACAAATCAAACGGTTTTATCCTGTCCAACCGCCGAACTTGAACCGAATTGTCGAGAACTTGTAGCATCTATGAAATGAAAGCGTTAGTTGGTTGCACATCCTATGACGCACTCCAAAATCCAAAAATCACTCGATCTTGTGACAGTTGTATCAATCTTATCTTAGTACAAATCAAACGGTTTTATCCTGTCCAACCGCCGAACTTGAACCGAATTGTCGAGAACTTGTAGCATCTATGAAATGAAAGCGTTAGTTGGTTGCACAACCTATGACGCACTCCAAAATCCAATCACTTGATCTTGTGACAGTTGTATCAATCTTGTCTTAGTACAAATCAAACGGTTTTATCCTGTCCAACCGCCGAACTTGAACCGGATTGTCGAGAACTTGTAGCATCTCGATGTTACGGTGCATATGCAGTCTTACTTCACGCTTCCTAGCAAATCGCCGAACCTCTTCATGAACTGTAGCAATTTGTAAATCCTTATGAAGATCATCATCGCGTATGTACCCTGGGGCATTAACAATGCCTCTCAGTACTTTATTTTGAAACGTTTGAATAATTTTAATATTGCTTCTTTTCGTGCAACCCCAGAGCTGCACACCATATGTCCAATGGGTTTTAGGACTTGTTTATAAAGTAATAGTTTATTGTGCACTGACAACTCAGAATGTCGCCCAAGAAGCCAATGCATTTTCCTTAGTTTCAGATTCAGTTCATTACGTTTCTTTTTGCGTACCTTCCAGCGCAGTCTTGCGTCCAGTGTCATGCTAAGTATTTTGCATTATGTTGTGGGATCACTTGTTGATTGATAACCGCGGGAAGATAACTGAATTTTCTGTTAGTAAAAGTAACATGAACAGATTTTGTCTCATTCAGCTTTATTCGCTATTTTTTAGTCATCACAAATTCCATTGACATCTGCAGCCTTCGAGTAGAATCTTCAAGGCTATTTCCTTCTGAGATAACAGCAGTATCATCCGCGAATGTAGCAACGATGACCTCATCACAGACTGGAATATCACCTCAGTGGCGGATGAAGACGTATTTCTCAACTGCAAAGAGGGCGGATGAACCAAGAACACCAAAATCCGGGGTGCGTCTGTAGTGGCAACCACCGGCAACCTGGTCAGCGTCTGTTCATCCAGAGGATGCGGGTACGTAACGCTCCGGGAACTAACAATCCCTGGTTCTAAAACTCCCAGTGGAAACACTGGACCTTCAAGATTACAAGGTTATATATATAGTATATATGCACACACACACACACACACACACACACATATTATTATTATTTGCGTATAGACCCTGTTGGATCACGCAAAGCACTCCGACTCATGCTGTGTTCCTTCTAATCTTCCACACATCACTCATCCTGTCCCCGTGACAGTTGCTGATCTGCTATCGGGGGCCGCCCCTGGCGATGGTGATGCTCGGTTGGAGGGTACTGGGGAAATAAAATACGCAGGGTGGACAAAAATCATTGAAGTGGTCAACGGCCTCAATGGTGGATGAAGACGTATTTCTCAACGGCAAAGAGAGCGGATGAACCAAGAACACCAAAATCCGGGGTGTCTGTAGTGGCAACCACCGGATGTAGTTGGTACCTGGTCAGCGTCTGTTCATCCAGAGGAAGCGGCTGTACGTAACGCTCCGGGAACTAACAATCCCTGGTTCTAAAACTCCCAGTGGAAACACTGCACCTTCAAGATTACAAGCAACTATGATTAATTATACTATAAATACAGTTACATTGTTTTTATTTGTAGTGGGTTTTTGCAGTCCATCATGTGTTTTTATAAATAAATAAAAAATGTAAAAAATAAATTAAAAGAGATGCATTTGCAATTACTGTACACATTATCCCTGCAGGACTTCTTTCTTATAAATAATTGTAAGTAAATATTCGAATCATGAATTAAAATATAAATAAATAAATATTAATTAGGTTTCATTTACTTCAGTTTTCACTTGTCGGCCAGTCCCGCGACTGACAATTTTGTTTATTGTTGTTTGTTTATCATTATTACCAATACAAACAAGCTAAGAGCTATTACAAATGTTCCAGGAACTGTACAACAGCATTACTAAATTTTTGTACCCGTTACGGCCTAAGGGACGGCCCGTGTGAATTAACAAACTTATGCAGAACTTATTATTATTATTTTTTTAAAAAATAGCTTGTTAGAAAAGACGACAAATTAACATAGCTAGTTTTTAACAACATAACCTGAAACTTATTATAATCTATGAGCTGTTCAATAAAATCAACTGATAGTTACGAATTATTTTAGCCGCCTCAGTGGCCTAGTGGATAGCGTACTAGGCTTTCACCCCGAGGACCCGGGTTCGTCTGCATTAGCCCAAGTGTGCACAATAGTCGGACGTTAAACACCAAAAAAAAAAAAACGTTACGAATTAATATAAACGACAAATTAACATAGCCAGTTTTTAACAACATAACCTAAAACTTATTACAGCCTATCAGCTGTTCGATGAAATCAGCTGATCTGTACGAATTAACAGAAAACAGCTGATCTTTTAATATAACTACCAAAATTAAATTAACCATTCATTTCATACACTTCTTAATCGATTGAACTTCTTATTTTTTTAAGTGCAGTGGTTATCACGCGCAAGGTCCCCGGTTTGATCCCGGGCTATAACACAATACTTTTTAATTATAATTAATTTAATATGTTACTCATAATTAAAATGTTTAACATATTAATATAATATGTTACTTTATATGTTAATAGTTTTGAAAAGACGACAAATTAACATAGCTAGTTTTTAACAACATAACCTGAAACGTATTGATTGTCGTCAGATTATTGATTATCTATGAGCTGTTCAATAAAAATAGGCTGATCGTTACGAATTAATATAAACGACAAATTAACACAGCCAGTTTTTAACAACATAACCTAAAACTTATTACAGCCTATCAGCTATTCAATGAAATCAGCTGATCTGTACGAATTAACAGAAAACAACTGATCTTTTAATATAACTACCAAAATTAAATTAACCATTCATTTCATACACTTCTTAATCGGTTGAACTTCTTCGTTTTGTAGTGTAGTGGTTATCACGCGTACTTCACACGCGCAAGGTCCCTGGTTCGATCCCGGGTAATAACACAATATTTTTTAATTATAATTTAATATTTTACTCATAATTAATATGTTTAACATATTAATTTAATATGTTAATTTATATGTTAATAATTTTGAAAAGACGACAAATTAACATAGCTAGTTTTTAATAACATAACCAGAAACGTATCATAATCTATGAGCTGTTCAATAAAATCAGCTGATCGTTACGAATTAATATAAACGACAAATTAACATAGCCAGTTTTTAACAACATAACCTCAAACTTATTACAGTCTATCGGCTGTTCGATGAAATCAGCTGATCTGTACGAATTAACAGAAAACAGCTGATCTTTTAATATAACTGCCAAAATTAAATTAACCGTTCATTTCATACACTTCTTAATCGGTTGAACTTCTTCGTTTTGTAGTGTAGTGGTTATCACGCGTACTTCACACGCGTATGGTCCCTGGTTCGATCCCGGACAATAACACAATAATTTTTAATTGTAATTAATTTAATATTTTGCTCATAATTATATGTTTAACATATTAATTTTAATTTACATGTTTATTGTTTTGAAAAAACGACAAATTAACATAGCTAGTTTTTAACAACATAACCTCAAACTTATTACAGCCTATCAGCTGTTCGATGAAATCAGCTGATCTGCACGAATTAACAGAAAACAGCTGATCTTTTAATATAACTGCCAAAATTAAATTAACCGTTCATTTCATACACTTTTTAATCGGTTGAACTTCTTCGTTTTTAACGTAGTGTAGTGGTTATCACGCGCAAGGTACCCGGTTCGATCCCGGGCGATAACACAATACTTTTTAATTATAATTAATTTAATATGTTCCTCGCATCACGCGTCCCGAAAAATCAAAACCGGCTCTAAAACAGGATGACCTTGAACAGTTAGACAGTATTGCAGTTGACTAAGTCTCGCATGTAAGAAAGAAATTGCAAATAACATTCAATACAATGAAAGCAGTGTATTGAATATTCCCGAACAACTTGAGGTCCGTGACACAATGGCGTGGCGTAGGGCCTATTCTCCGCAGAAGGCAGTTGAGATTGTACCCTTACAGAAAGCAAGCGATATTCCAACTTGAAGGTACTAATAAGCCTAAGAGATTTGGTTCTGCCTCGTTATTATTGACCCAAACGTCGTTACGATGGTTAACGGTTGACCTTGAGAATAATGAACACTTATGTCTGATGTTAATAAGTGTAATTGGTATGATTGAGACTGGTAATTGGTTATGATTTTGTTAGAATTTAATACTGAATATAAAATCCCACTTGTAAATGAGATCAGAGTTTATAATTATAAAAATACACAATCTGTAATAAAATAAGTGTCACTTTAGAAAGATTTTTTTTTTTTGTTTGGTGTTTAACTATTGGTCTGACTATTGTGCACACTTGGGCTAATGCAGACGATGGGATGATTTATAGCGTATGAAAATGCCAAGCCCTGGCCGGGAATCGAACCCGGGTCCTCGGGGTGAAAGCCTAGTACGCTATCCACTAGACCACCGAGGCGGCTCACTTTAGAAATAACTAGTATTGATGGATTTAACGGCTCATTTCCTAATGAGAATTTGCGAATAAGAGGCTCATTACGGAAGCCCTTATGCACCTTTTACGCGCCCAAACAAAGCAAGCCGCCTCGGTGGCCTAGTTGATAGCGTGCTGGGCTTTCACCCCGAGGACCCGGGTTCGATTCCCGATCAGGGCTTTGCATTTTCATACGCTATAAATCATCCCATCGTCTGCATTAGCCCGCCGTGTGCACAATAGTCGGACGTTAAAAAAAAAGCATGCGTTGCATTTACAATACACTGGAAAATTGGTTAAATTATAATTAATTAAGATAATTAATAGTGCAGTGATTTTGCGGTTTCACTATGGCGATTATAAGTACTGTACTTTAATTATCGCTATTAATGTACAGCACTTCAATTTAAATGCCACTGCAGTATTAGCATTTTAAATGTCCAAAATTCATTAAAAATTTAAAATGCTAAGTTAAAATGCATGATTACAATTAACAAAATCATATTTACAAAATGTCTAAGTAGAAACTTGTTTAGATGCTCTTGCTTTTAAGACATTCGCTTTTCTCGTGTTTAGCAAGAAGCGGTTAGAATATGATGAATTTATACGCGAGGTCACTCTATCAACTCGATCGTTCGGCATTTTGTTCGAGTTTTGGCCAAACGCATTGACCGATTGTTTTGAAATTTGGTACAAACGTACCTTGTATACTTCCGTTTCAAGATGGTGGCCTCCGATTAAACGATGGCCAGTGTATGCAGTTTTGGTTAAACGCATTGACCGATTGTTTTGAAATTTGTTACAAAGGTACCTTGTATACGTCAGTTTCAAGATGGTGGCCTCTGATTGAACGATGGCGAGTGTACGCAGTTTTGGTCAAACGCATTGACCGATTGTTTTGAAATTTGGTACAAACGTACCTTGTATACGTCCGTTTCAAGATGGTGGCCTCTGATTGAACGATGACGCGTGTACGCAGTTTTGGCGAAACGCATTGGACCGATTATCTTGAAATTTGGTACAAAGGTACCTTCTATACTTCCGTTTCAAGATGGTGGCCTCCGATTAAACGATGGCTAGTGTACGCAGTTTTGGCCGTACGCATTGGACCGATTGTTTTGAAATTTGGTACAAAGGTACCTTCTATACTTCCGTTTCAAGATGGTGGCCTCCGATTAAACGATGGCTAGTGTACGCAGTTTTGGCCGTACGCATTGGACCGATTGTTTTGAAATTTGGTACAAAGGTACCTTGTATACTTCCGTTTCAAGATGGTGGCCTCCGATTAAACGATGGCTAGTGTACGCAGTTTTGGCGAAACGCATTGACCGATTGTTTTGAAATTTGGTACAAAGGTACCTTCTATACTTCCGTTTCAAGATGGTGGCCTCCGATTAAAAGACGGCGAGTGTACGCAGTTTTGGTCAAACGCATTGACCGATTGTTTTGAAATTTGGTACAAAGGTACCTTGTAAACTTCCGTTTCAAGATGGTGGCCTCCGATTAAACGATGACGAGTGTACGCAGTTTTGGCCAAACGCATTGGACCGATTGTCTTAAAATTTTGGTACAAAGGTACTTTGTATACTTACGTTTCAAGATGGTGGCCTCCGATTAAACGATGGCGAGTGTACGCAGTTTTGGCCAAACGCATTGGACCGATTGTCTTAAAATTTTGGTACAAAGGTACTTTGTATACTTCAGTTTCAAGATGGTGGCCTCCGATTAAACAATGACGAATGTACGCAGTTTTGGCGAAACGCATTGGACCGATTGTCTTAAAATTTCGGTACAAAGGTACCTTGTAAACTTCCGTTTCAAGATGGTGGCCTCCGATTAAACGACGGCGAGTGTACGCAGTTTTGGTCAAACGCATTGACCGATTTTTTTGAAATTTGGTACAAAGGTACCTTGTATAATTTCGTTTCAAGATGGTGGCCTCCGATTAAACGATGACGAGTGTACGCAGTTTTGGTCAAACGCATTGACCGATTGTTTTGACATTTGGTCCAATGTATCTTGTATACTTCCGTTTCAAGATGGTGGCCTCCGATTAAACAATGGCGAGTGTACGCAGTTTTGGCCAAACGCATTGACCGATTGTTTTGATATTTGTACAAAGGTACCTTGTATACGTCCGTTTCAAGATGGTGGCCTCCGATTAAACGATGGCGAATGTACGCAGTTTTGGTCAAACGCATTGACCGATTGTTTTGAAATCTGGTACTATAGTAAGCCCGAAAGATGTATGTGTAAGATTTTTTCTCAATCACTACAGTTTCAAGATGGCGGGCTCTGATTTAACGTTGAGAATGTAGTTACTGGTTATTTTTTTTATGCTGGCTGAACGGCAAAACCTGTCAAAAGTTTGGCCATTTCATGGAGAATGAGTATGAAATTTCCATTAAAATTGGTCCGTAAACTTAACGGTTATATTGGCGTAAAAGGTCACAAATTCTCTCATAGAGCGCTCTGTGTGTTAATTAAGAACATATTGTGAGGTGTACTGTTCTTTGAACTACTTGTAATATTATTTCGGTTTTTAGCCGCCTCGGTGGCCTAGTTGATATCGTACTGGGCTTTCACCCCGAGGACCCGGGTTCGATTCCCGGCGAGGGCTTGGCATTTCCATACGCTATAAATCATCCCATCGTCTGCATTAAACCAAGTGTGTTAGCCGCCTCGGTGGCCTAGTTGTTAGCGTACTAGGCTTTCACCCCGAGGACCCGGGTTCGATTCCCGGCGAGGGCTTGGCATTTTCATACGCTATAAATCATCTCATCGTCTGCATTAGCCCAAGTGTGTTAGCCGCCTCGGTGGCCTAGTTGTTAGCGTACTAGGCTTTCACCCCGAGGACCCGGGTTCGATTCCCGGCGAGGGCTTGGCATTTCCATACGCTATAAATCATCCCATCATCTGCATTAGCCCAAGTGTGTTAGCCGCCTCGGTGGCCTAGTTGATAGCGTACTACGCTTTCACCCCGAGGACCCGGGTTCGATTCCCGGCGAGGGCTTGGCATTTTCATACGCTATAAATCATCTCATCGTCTGCATTAGCCCAAGTGTGTTAGCCGCCTCGGTGGCCTAGTTGTTAGCGTACTAGGCTTTCACCCCGAGGACCCGGGTTCGATTCCCGGCGAGGGCTTGGCATTTTCATACGCTATAAATCATCCCATCGTCTGCATTAAACCAAGTGTGTTAGCCGCCTCGGTGGCCTAGTTAGCGTACTAGGCTTTCACCCCGAGGACCCGGGTTCGATTCCCGGCGAGGGCTTGGCATTTTCATACGCTATAAATCATCCCATCGTCTGCATTAAACCAAGTGTGTTAGCCGCCTCGGTGGCCTAGTTGTTAGCGTACTAGGCTTTCACCCCGAGGACCCGGGTTCGATTCCCGGCGAGGGCTTGGCATTTTCATACGCTATAAATCATTCCATCGTCTGCATTAGCCCAAGTGTGCACAATAGTCGGAAGTAAAAAAAAAAATATTTCAGTTTTTCTCCACACTCCCAGTTTAAAATTTCATAACCTGCTGACTACTGTCGCAGCTGAATATTTATGTGTTGTTAGGTGATCGTCAAAAATGGAAGTAAACATAACCTAAAAATTAACGAAACGAAGACAAATGTAAATACAAAACACACGTCACACGTACTGAAATACATAACTATATTATAGTGTTTTATTTATAAATACAAAAGTTTAAACATTCGCAATAAAATCAGCAATAAAAATGACAAAACTACAAGATCTTGTATATAAAAAAGTAATAAAACTCACAAAGGATAGGATATTATCTGCAAGACGTGATATGGCTCCAAGCAATCGTTCTGAAGTTGTCATCCAGCGTTGTAGGTTATTGCGTTTACTCTTGCTAAAACTACGGTTGCAAAGCAAATCAAATTTTATTTGTTTTTGAAGTCCTTCGTAGGCTTACCCAGTTCTCTGTTGTCAAAGTACCGCTAACGTGTCAACGATAAGTTAAACAATTATTAAATATTTAAAAACGTAGAACGAAAAGTTCTCCTTATCACCTAAGCAACCGAGCGAAATTTATTTATTACAATTACCTGGAAGTCTTCCACCCATTGACAAGTCGTCAGTGAGGGAAGAGAAAATGATTAATACACAAATTTTGCGTACTTGAAAGTTTTCACAAACTATTAAAAAAAGTTTAATCGAATCGATTTTTGTTTTGTTTAACGTCCGACTATTGTGCACACTTGGGCTAATGCAGACGATGGGATGATTTATAGCGTATGAAAATGCCAAGCCCTGGCCGGGAATCGAACCCGGGTCCTCGGGGTGAAAGCCTAGTACGCTATCAACTAGGCCACCGAGGCGGCTAACACACTTGGGCTAATGCAGACGATGGGATGATTTATAGCGTATGAAAATGCTAAGCCCTCGCCGGGAATCGAACCCGGGTCCTCGGGGTGAAAGCCTAGTATACTATCAACTAGGCCACCGAGGCGGCTAACACACTTGGGCTAATGCAGACGATGGGATGATTTATAGCGTATGAAAATGCCAAGCCCTCGCCGGGAATCGAACCCGGGTCCTCGGGGTGAAAGCCTAGTACGCTAACAACTAGGCCACCGAGGCGGCTAACACACCTGGTCTAATGCAGACGATGGGATGGTTTTTTAGCGTATGAAAATGCCAAGCCCTGGCCGGGAATCGAACCCGGGTCCTCGGGGTGAAAGCCTAGGCCGAATCCACTAGGCCGAATCGAAGTAGTTTACTGGTACGAAATGCACGGGTTTAACGAAATGGAAAGAACGAAATAAACCCTGACCGCCGTCCTGTGTTGGTCTAACTCTATGATTTTCTTACATCACCTACAATTTCGTGAATGACAAAAAACTGCACTTTTCGTGGAATAATTATTTTTTAAATACAATTCTGCAATTTATACGAAATGTACTTGCAAATCGGAACCATCCCAGAAAAACTAAATAATATCAAAACATACAAAGTAGATACAATTGCGTTGTGTCTGTAGAAAAAACTGATTTTGAAATGTTTATGTAATTAACTATCAGGTCTCCTGACTCAAAAAAATATTTGCTTTTGTCTATTCTCCCACCACTGAATATACCCTTACACCGTACTACCATGTTTATCAGTCTTTTACCCCGCAGGGGGATAGCGTACTAGGCTTTCACCCCGAGGACCCGGGTTCGATTCCCGGCCAGGGCTTGGCATTTTCACACGCTATAAATCACCCCATCGTCTGCATGAAACACAAAACAAGGGTTAAGACTAGATTTACCTATTGAGACTATTTAGACTTCCCTAAATTATAATCATTAACTGTATAAGCAGTACTTAAATATACAGTTAACAAGAAATAAATATTACCTGATTGGAGATCAGAGAATGGAACAAAATGGTAATATTTTGTTCAAATGTTGGTAAACACAAACACACAAACACACACCCACACACACACCCACACACACACACACACACATACACACACACACACACACACACACACATACACTACACACCCACATCCACCCACCCACCCACCCACCCACACACACACACACACACACACACACCCACCCACCCACACACACACACATACACACCCACACAAACATACACACACACACTACACACACACACACACACACACACACACATACATACACACACACACACACACACACACACACACACACACACACACACACATGCACATACGCACACATGCATACATACATACATACACATACACACACACACACACACACACACACACACACACACACATACACACCCACACAAACATACACACACACACCCACCCACCCCACACACACACACACACACACACACACACACACACACACACACATACATATACACACACAAACACATACACACCCACACAAAAGTTACACACACAAATACACACGCACACACACACACACACACGCACGCACGCACGCACGCACGCACGCACACACACACACACACACACACACACACACACACACACACACACACACACACACACAGCTCTTTGGTTTTTACCCCTATTTACTCACTTACCGTAAATGTATTTTGTTTAAAATTATCTGTATGTCTTTAGTTATTCAAAGTTTTATCAAAATGTGATATATCGCTTAGGAGAAATTGTGCTCTTTGTTGAAATAGATTAGCTGCACCTATTGAGAGGATTTAGACGTCCCTCGCGGTACCCGAATCTAACACCTTACACTTACAACACTACGTTTACACTCACATAATTTTATTATTATGTGATTGGTCCTACCTTCGCCCACCAATAAAGTCAATATTCAGTCATTCTCTCTTTTCGCCTCCCCCTCTCTCTCTCTCTCTCTCTCTCTCTCTCTCTATATATATATATATATATATATATATACCGACTTTGCTCAAAATTTTGTATCATATATGATGGTTTGTTGGTGACGAAACTCATGTTAATGTTTCGAATTTGAAAGGAATTGTGAATACATAATTCAGGTGTGAAGCAAAATTAAACCCTGACCGCTGTTTTTCTTGGTTTGTTATCAACTGATAAATAACATTTACTGTCTTTCAAGTTTGCATGGTCAACGTAAAAAAATGATTACACGATTTTTGTTACTAGGATTTCTTATGTGTAGTTTTCGAAAAGATTTTCGAGAATAACAACTCGTATATTGTACGTTTGGTCGAATGCTTCGGTACTTCACTGTAATGTGTAATTGAGTTGCATATGAGAGAGTTTGTGCACGCCACCGTTACATTTATAAGCGTTCTGTACTGGCATTAAACATAATAGACCTTTAAATATGCTCAGCACCGATGATTATTATAACTCGATAAACCGTAAATTGGACGTAATTTGCATAAATGATTTTAATTTGCAATTGCCCGATTAAACTCGTGTATTCCTTTGGACTTACTGAATTACTCCAGTTGTAGCAATAAAAAAATAAATTAGTTAATTATAAAATTATAGTACGGTAAAGGGGATAAAAGTTTACACAAATCCACAAAACGTGCATACATTATCCAGTTCGGAAATTATGGAAATGGTAAAGACCTAACCTAGATTTTTCAAAAGCGGATACATGTACTGTACATTTTCAATACATGAAAAGTCAAAACTCATGCAAGTGTAAAACATACGTGTCTTTACTAAGACGCGTCACACACACACACACACACACACACCTAATATATATAATAAAATAAAACTGACTTAACACCTATAAAAGATTTCTAAACAGAATTCCAGGAGCAGTGTAAAGTGTCCCCCTGAGAGAGCAGCACAGTGCAGGCGCAAGTGACAAATAATTGTGTGTGTACCGAAACGGCCGATTGCTAAAAAAAACATTGTTGAAAGAATTATTTAAATTATTACTGTATCAAAGACTTTAACAATTATTACACGAATCGGTTTTGAAAGTAGAATCGGCAAGACAATCTAGGTCAGTTCAAATATGTATTAATTAAACACTCTGTTTTAATAATATTTTGTTGTGTTATAATGTAAGCCGTGCAAAAACATTATACAAATTTTCACATATTCAACTAAAAAAAATCCAGTTTGGAAGATATAGACAAGAAAATGTGAAATTGGTCCAATTTTTTAAAAATTCGCTCAAAACTAGTTTTTTTAATGAAGAATCGTAAATTTTATCTAAAAGAAATTTATTATGCCAGTAAATCGATGCTGAACGGCGGTAGACACGATATACTACGAAACCGTAAATTTGTTGAATTCAAAATTTGCGGAAGTTATTCGAACTATAAATGTTCAAAACGGAAATTCGAAAAAAGATAATCAAGGTTTGCTTATAATTTCAGAATCGGATTTTTTTAGATTTAACGAGCCATACGTTTTCTGTAGATACTTATGGACTGCGCTAGGTAAACTTTCATTAAGTCTGATTGAACCGACAAATTTTTGTACCAATAATAAGAAACCTCCAGGACATCTGATAAAACTGACTTAACACCGATAAAAGGTTTCTCAACAGAATTCCAGGAGCAGTGTGAAGCGTCCCCCTGAGAGAGCAGCACAGTGCAGGCGTAAGTGACAAATAATTGTGTGTGTACCGAAACGGCCGATTGCTAAAAAAAACATTGTTGAAAGAATTATTTAAATTATTACTGTATCAAAGACTTTTAATAATTATTGAACGAATCGGTTTTGAAAGTAGAACCGGTAAGACAATGTAGGTCAGTTCAAATATGTAATTGTTATTAAATAAACACTCTGTTTTTAGTAATATTTTGTTGTTGTTTTAAGGTGAAAAGCACATTGAGGCTGTTATAGCCTCCCTAAATGTAAGTGTGAGTGTAAAGTGTTAAAGTTGTAAGTGTAGTGTTGTAAGTGTGGTGTGTGAGAGAGATTCCGGTACCACAAGGGACGTCTAAATCCTCTCAATAGGTGCAGCTAGTCTGCACCCCCCTGCGGGGGCCGACTTATACGGTGGGAATATTCAGAAATATCGTATAATCTGTTTATAAAAATTTGCTGTAATTTTTGTTATACAAGGGCTTAAATTAATATAAAGGTGAGTTACTCATCGTACATCGGTTTAGGCTAGTTTAAAACAAGAAACAGTGCAAAAAACATTGCACAAACATTGAACATTCTCAAGTAAAATTTAAAGGGTAAATAAATAGCTTTTGAGCGGCTAAAACGTGAACGAAATTTGAAAGAAATCCGTCCTGGATTAAATCATTAAAGCAAATGTAACCGATGGCAGTCTGATTAAAATATCAGTAATTAAATATATTATTAAAAATCATGGTAATTATCTAGTATGACCTTTGATATCCTTAAATTAAAAATTCCCCCTGAAAGCAATAGTTTTTTTAAAATAATACGATAACAAAAAAGTTTGCACTCCTAAATGTTGTAGCAATTTTTGAAAATTGAACTTTATATATTATTGGACTGACATACAATTTGTCCTATATGTGACAATATATATGCATTAATGAGCGCCGGTTTAATTAATGCATATATTAATTACAGACGGTCTATATAAAAACATGTGCTCTTTAGACTTTGTGAACTACGTATATACTGTGAGAAAGCACATATATACGTTGAGTATAGAACTAGAAAGAGACAGATGCCAGTAGCCAGTATACGATTCATATTATGTATGTATATATATATATATATATATATATATATATATATATATATATATATATACACACACATATACACCATAATTTTATATGAAATGATATATATATATATATATATACATAATATATGAGCGTTCGTGCGTCCTGTACTATTTATTATTATTATTATCTGCGTATAGACCCTGTTGGATCACGCAAAGCACTCCGACTCATGTCTTGTTCCTTCTAATCCTCCACACCTCCCTCATCCTGTCCCATGGATTCTTTGGGACTTCATTCTCTGGGACCTGTACTATTTATATATACACGGTGACGGTGTCGCTGTAATATCTGACGCGAGTTAAATGGTTTTTGCCCATCCAAAAAGTGCCCAACGATATATAGTATATACGCGTGGCGTGCATCCTATACTATTTTATATACTATACAATGCACACAAATGTATACCTCATGGTAGCGGTGATGGTGTCGCTATAATATCGGACAGGAGTTCAATGGTTTTTGCCCATCCAAAAAAGTGCACAACATCGCTAAAGAAGTTTTCAAAAAAAAAAAAAAAAAAAAAAAAAAAATGTAAATTTACTTGTAATTGGTCACTTACCGGAGGCTTACCTTAATGGCTGTTCCAGTACGGAATCTCATTTTTCAGTTGAAAATTGTTGAAACTCAATTAATTATACAAATGATTTAAGAAAATCAAATCTAAAGATAACGTAGCCTATTTATGGTAATTTTACTTAACTATTTGGTGTGAATTTAAAAAAAAGTAATAATAAAACAATTATAATTGACAAACATACAAAAACCACCAAAAAAGCTTCAAGTGGGAGAACAATACATTGAGATAGTCAAAGAATTCAAATATCTTGGGGAATGGATCAGCTGGAACGCTTTAGAGAAAAAAGCTATGGAATCTAGGAGAAATAAAGTTGAATTAGCCTTCCAACTTACCAAGGACACATACAACAAGAAGTCCCTCTCCTGGAATACAAAGATAAGGCATTATCATACGGTAATTAAACCAGAAGCCTTATATGCAGCTGAAACATTATCTCTCACAACCCAGGGCCCACTTGAAAGGCTGGAGATCAAAGAAAGAAAGATATTACGAAAAATCTTAGGCCCCAAATTCCGTAACAACCAATTACTCCACATCATGAATGAAACTCTTTACCAAAAAACTGAAACACTATCAGACACAATAAGAAAAAGGAGAATTGATTTTTATGGACACATCTTCCGAATGGACAAAAATAGGCTAACCAAAAAAATATTTGACTACTTTCGCAATAGAAGAGCCAAACTACTTTGGTTTAGTGAAACGGAGAAAGACATAACAGAACTGTAGATCACTGACACTATGCTCATGGACAGAACAGCCAAAACAATAACCAAGGACAAGAAGCAACGGTTCCAAAGCAAAGTCAAATCCAAGCGAACGATCCAAATCTCTGACGAAGAAAGAAAAGCAAGATCACAACGAATGAAGCGATACTGGGCTACGAGGAAGGCACAGAACATTGAAAAGTGATTGATTTAGTGTACCCCAAAGTAGGGCGAAACAAATAAAGAGGAAAACAATTATAATTTTTATATTTAAAATAAAAAATAACCTACTTAAAAAAAATTAGTTAACCTTTAAATAAATATTCACTCTTAGCTCTATCTTTGTTCATCTGTAGTCAGTAACTAATAGTTTTCATGTTTTCGACTTCAATAAAGGAAAAAAATATCGTATTTTATTGGCGTTCATAAAATATTCTCTGACTTCGGCCGTACCCTTTACGGCCACTCCGTACAAATTCGCTAAAAATGTATTATTCGATTCACATTGATGAATCTATAAATAACCGGACCACATAAAGACACACAAAAGCAGGATAAGCAGTGCGAATATTCAATCCCTTTAACAGCTGTTTTATTGTTGTCACGAGAGAATATAAAATTACCGTACTCGTGTTTTAACGGGCCGCAGCGTTATTTCTAACGCAATCAATTATTCCAAACAGCGTATGAGTTATTCAAATTGTGCGAGTCCATTAGAACAATAAAATTATTATTAGCGTAAGTTTTACTGCCACATTAAACAATTAATTAACTGCTTACATTTAACGAGCTGCAATAATGCACTTCCAACAATATTACTACTTACGCTAACAATGTTAGCGTCTTGGTTTAATTATTATTCAAAACACAGTTATTACCGTGCGTTTGGTTTTGGTGATATGCTTGCTTGCAAATGGGTTGGATAAATGTTATATTGAAGGAAATTATGACATCAAGCCTGTCAGTGTAGTTACAGTTAGTTGTGTTGAAAGCAAAACGAAATTAATTTCCATTATACCAAGTATTAAGAAAATACGATATTCACGATAAAATCGATTCGGAGATTTTAATAGTTCGATTGGTTTTCCGGTTCTTTGATTAAATAGCGTTTGTTCATCTATCTATCTATACGTATGTCTGGAGACTAAATTAATATTGTTGGAATGTATAAAAAAATTGCTGAGGTTTTTTGTAAACTATTAAAATACGATTGTTATAAAGTCGGCTCTAACCATTTCAATAATTCTTGCTCAGATGTATTTAGAGAACGTATTAAAGCAAATATTTCTAAATAACCTGGTTCAGGAGAAAACTGAAAAAATCGGATTTTTCAAAATTTTTCCATTTGGATACGTTTTGGTCAGTGTAGATTTATAGCTTAAGTTGTGGAAATAAATTTAAAAAGAACTAAAATGAACCCTGACCGCAGTTGGGATAGTTTTTTTTTGTTTTGCTCATTAATCGTAATTTTATTTCATTTCAAAATGGTAGCCTACATTTACGAGGTGTGTTCAGAAAGTAACGAGAATTTTTAAATTTCGCGCGTTTGGAGAGTCCGATTGTCAAACTTTTTTTATTGTGTTGGTATACATGCCCTTGAAGTATGATAAAACTTTCAGCTGTTTTCATTGTTGACTTTGTGACAGCCACTAAGGTTAGACGTGTTTTTATGAGCTCGGCGATTTTCGTTTAAATGGATCAAATAATTTGTATCAAATTTTGCGTAAAAAATGGAATAAAGTGTGTGAAATGTTAACAAAGGCCTATGGTGAGTCTGCTATGAATAAAGCAAGAGTTTACGAGTGGTATAAGCGTTTCCAAGAAGGCCGAGAAGACGTTGAAGATGACGAAAGCCCTGGACGCCTCAGCACATCAACAACCGATGAAAACGTGGAAAAAATGAACGAAATGGTTATGAACAATCGCCGAATCACAATTAGAGAGTTCGCTGATGATGTTGGCATATCGATTGGATCATATCATTGCATTGTTTTCAATGTTTTGTGTATGAAACGCGTGGCAGCAAAATTCGTTCCAAAATTGTTGATTTTGAACAAAAACAGCGGCAAATGGAAGTTGCTCAGGAGTCACTAAATGAAGTCAACGACGATGCAGAATTACTGAAACGTATTATTACAGATGACGAAACATGGGTTTACGGATATGACGTCGAAACTAAGGCTAAATCATCTCAGTGGAGGCATTCTGCAATCCTCCCAGTGGACGATTGCGTGAAGCAATCCGAAAATAACGCCCGGATCTGTGGAAAAACAATTCATGGCTTTTGCACCACGATAATGCACCGGCTCACACTTCATTGCTTGTTCGTGAATTTTTGGCCAAAAACAGTACTCTAACGATGTCCAAGCCTCCATATTCGCCAGACATGGCTCCGTGTGACTTTTCCTATTTCCAAAAATAAAGAGAACCTTAAAGGGCCGTCTTTTTACAGCCGTAGATGACATTAAAAGCGCATCGCTGAAAGAACTAAAGGCTATCTCTAAGATCGAGTTTGAGAAGTGTTTCGAGGATTAAAAGAATCGCTGGCACAAGTGCATAATATCCAATGGGGACTATTTTGAAGGCGACAACATCGATGTAGAAGAATAAATAAATATTTTGTTCAGAAATATAAATTTCTCGCTACTTTCTGAACACAACTCGAACATGAGTAACGTACCTTTATATTAATTTAGTCCCTTATATAATAAAAATCCCAGCAAATTTTTATAAACAGATTATACGATATCTAAATATTCCCACTGCATAAGTCGGCCCCGTCAGGGGGGGTGCAGACTAGCTGCACCTATTGAGAGGATTTAGACGTCCCTCGCGGTACCCGAGTCAACAAGCTCTTACACTTACACTTCACTTACGACTTTAACACGTTACACTCACACTTGCATTTAGGGAGGCGATAATAGCCTCAATGTGCTTTTCGTCTTAAAAAAAAGCTGGTATGTCTGCGGAATAGCAATACGGTTTGTTCGTGCAGTTAAAAATTTAATTTAAGCGTTTTTTTAAATAATTTAAATGCACATGCGAAAGTTGAAGCCATATCGATACATATTTATTATTTATTCTATTTACAAAATGCCAAACAAAACTACTCCAGTCGGAACAACAATTTCCCTTGCCTTCGCGTGTTTAGACATTTCGTCACAACAAACATAACCTATTATTATCTACGCCAAAAAATCTTAATTAATTAAAACAAACACACTACGTTGCATTAAAGTTATTGCGGTACCTTTGCATTAGTTAGTGGCAAAATGTAATTGTTCATTTCCATAAGTAACGCGACCTATCATTTTGGGAGTTAGATGTTATCTTGCACGCACTGCGAAATAAAATTATGGCCTTCATTTTGGTCTCATGTGTCGAACAGACTTGTCGGTCAACCACCGACACGTGTTCCACTCTCACTGCACGTGATACGATGGCGTTAGATATTTAGAAGGCGGTTGGAATTCGTGATACATATTAAATTGACCTAATGGTACATAACTCTTTGTTTCCTTAAGATAGAAGAGAAGCGAATCATATTTACAATAAATCGACAGCCGCCTCGGTGGCCTAGTTGATAGCGTACTGCGCTTTCACCCCGAGGACCCGGGTTCGATTTCCGGCCAGGGCTTGGCGTTTTCATACGTTATAAATCATCCCATCGTCTGCATTAGCCCAAGTGTGTTAGCCGCCTCGGTGGCCTAGTTGATAGCGTACTGCGCTTTCACCCCGAGGACCCGGGTTCGATTTCCGGCCAGGGCTTGGCGTTTTCATACGTTATAAATCATCCCATCGTCTGCATTAGCCCAAGTGTGTTAGCCGCCTCGGTGGCCTAGTTGATAGCGTACTGCGCTTTCACCCCGAGGACCCGGATTCGATTCCCGGCCAGGGCTTGGCGTTTTCATACGTTATAAATCATCCTATCGTCTGCATTAGCCCAAGTGTGTTAGCCGCCTCGGTGGCCTAGTTGATAGCGTACTGCGCTTTCACCCCGAGGACCCGGGTTCGATTCCCGGCCAGGGCTTGGCGTTTTCATACGTTATAAATCATCCCATCGTCTGCATTAGCCCAAGTGTGTTAGCCGCCTCGGTGGCCTAGTTGAGAGCGTACTGGGCTTTCACCCCGAGGACCCGGGTTCGATTCCCGGCCAGGGCTTGGCGTTTTCATACGTTATAAATCATCCCATCGTCTGCATTAGCCCAAGTGTGTTAGCCGCCTCGGTGGCCTAGTTGATAGCGTACTGCGCTTTCACCCCGAGGACCCGGGTTCGATTCCCGGCCAGGGCTTGGCGTTTTCATACGTTATAAATCATCCCATCGTCTGCATTAGCCCAAGTGTGTTAGCCGCCTCGGTGGCCTAGTTGATAGCGTAATGCGCTTTCACCCCGAGGACCCGGGTTCGATTCCCGGCCAGGGCTTGGCGTTTTCATACGTTATAAATCATCCCATCGTCTGCATTAGCCCAAGTGTGTTAGCCGCCTCGGTGGCCTAGTTGATAGCGTACTGCGCTTTCACCCCGAGGACCCGGGTTCGATTCCCGGCCAGGGCTTGGCGTTTTCATACGTTATAAATCATCCCATCGTCTGCATTAGCCCAAGTGTGTTAGCCGCCTCGGTGGCCTAGTTGATAGCGTACTGGGCTTTCACCTCGAGGACCCGGGTTCGATTCCCGGCCAGGGCTTGGCGTTTTCATACGTTATAAATCATCCCATCGTCTGCATTAGCCCAAGTGTGTTAGCCGCCTCGGTGGCCTAGTTGATAGCGTACTATCAACCCCGAGGACCCGGGTTCGATTGCCGGCCAGGGCTTGGCGTTTTCATACGCTATAAATCATCCCATCGTCTGCATTAGCCAAAGTGTGCACAATAGTCAGACGTTAAAAAAAAATAACGGGTAATTGTATTAAATTTTCATTCATACAAATTTTATCGTCACAAGACAATT
>CM040189.1:5279459-5304459 GCA_022606455.1 Callitettix versicolor | reverse complement strand
CTTACGAACTATGTTCATTATAATGATCTGCTTTCCCTAGCTTCGTCAATTCTACTTTCGTTGACGCGTTTCGTAGAACCTCCGTCTTGAAAAACTATATAATACTGGTCACCAATATTATGGCCCGTCCTATTTATAATTTTCTATCTCCACCTCGTACCCCTCCTCTAATCAACACGTGTACATTAAACCTGACGTGCTCGCTTCTGATTGGCTCTTCAAAATCATACGTTTTCGCTCGCTTCTGATTGGCTCCTTTCAAACTTTCTCTTCAACAGTCGTCCCTCCTGTTAATTTTTGAAAATTTTTAGATTTTTAAACGTAATATCTGCTTGCGACGATATCTGTTCATTTATTATGTTTTCTCCCTTTAATTTAGATTTAAAAATTTCCAAGTTCTCTAAAATGTTCATACGCCTTCCTTTTTCTGCCATATGTAGTACCATCATTGAGTTTTCTATTTCTCGAAGTATGTGTCTTTCTTTTATTAAATGTGACGCATAATTTGAATCATTTTTGCCGTATTTGAATGTTCTTTAAGCCTAATTCTAAATTTTCCGTTTGTTCTATGTAGACTGCCTCGCATCCACACTGTATTCTGTATACCCCATCCTTACTATATCTGTCCTTTTCTTCTATATTCTTTGTCAGTTTGTTCCTTATCGTATTATTTGTAGCCATTGCTATGTCTATATCATATTTTCTAAAGAAATTCTTAAATTTATATGCCTCTTTTCCCGTATATGTTAATTTAGCCCGTTTTCGTTTTTATCTTCTTTTTTATCGCTGATTTCTTCCTCTCTTTTTCTTTTAATTCTCCGTAACATTCTCCGAAACGCGTCAATGAAAGTAGAATTGACGAAGCTAGGGAAGGTAGATCATTATACTGAACATAGTGACAATAATCATAGCAGAAAAGTAGAAGAATATAAAAAGAAGCTCTTACAAACAATAACAATAATAAACAACAATTAAAACAACAATTATTAAACAACAATAATTAAAACAAACAATAATAAAAGAAGCAGTTTTAACAATAAGTTCAAAAACAGTACTTATAGGTAGGTCCGGGACGAGAGCCTAATAATGTTTTGCTCAAATTTCAATAATATACAGATTTAGTAGTCATATGCAATTTAAACAAAAGAAAAATATGGTTCGAGAATTAATTGGTTAACGCAAAAAATTAATTTTTGCCTCCGTTAGTGTTGTTTTGTTTTCCATTTTACCTCGAATTGTAAAAATTTTGAGTTAAACTGTTATTTTCCGTAAATTAGCAAAATGTTCGCACAATCTGATGAACTGATTTTGATGAAATTGTTGCTTTTTGTCGGTATCTTGTAAAGCGTATTTTTGTGGTAGTAATTGAGCGTGAGAGTTTTTTAGAAATATAGTCTAAGGGCGTTCGATGGTAACAACGTACAGGTATGGATTTATTAGAAAGTTTGTGCAGGTTTCAGTGCTGTTTATTTTTTTGCAAGCTAAATTATTTCAACTTTTATTTCAAATAATCTACATCCGCTGATAATTATACTTCGTCTTAAAAAATATCTTTGAAGGAACTTTAAATTATTTTGTTTCCCAACTGAAATTTTTGAAAAAGTACTAGTAAATTTTTTTGGGAGCTTCAGAGCTACAATCGCCTGAAATTTTAAGTATTATAAACTAGATGCAAGTAAGTTAGCGCTGTTTGAGTCCGAATAACCCTAACTACGAATGCCGATACAGATCAATATGCCAAATGTAATTTAGTGGACGTAAGTACAGTATCGCTTTAGGTGTTTATTTCTGTTTAAAAATATTTTACCGTGTTGCCAGGAGACCGAGCCACACAAACACGGAGCCGTTTGAAATAAAAGCTGTTTATAAGGATCAATAGCGTGCGGTCAATGGCATGCGGATCAAAGCCACGTTAACGGCAACGTTTTGGAAAGGCCAAGGCACGTTTTGTTTAATCATTTACTGACCTTAGCGAGTCCTTCCTGGTGGCGCCCACCTTGCGTCTAAACGGTAATTAATATGACCGAACACGTAACGTACAAAACAAGACCCAATATTGTTCGATTGAACAGCGAGCTGAAAAATTGTGAAACATAAATAACCTAACCTAACCGTATAAAAGAAAATTAAAATTTTGTAGATAATGCTGAAAGCGATTCTGTTTCACTTAAGGTGTAAGACTAACGGCGGAGGCAGCTGGAGTGAGCAGCTGATGGGCTTAGCGATCCCACCGTACCTCTAGCTCATACTGCTCTCACTCATCTACATAAGACATACACATTCACTATTCTACATAGCCTGGGTAAGTGTAAATCGACCTGTGCTGATAAGAGTGAATTGCAGCAGCCTAGTGGTGTATCAAACGGAGTAGTGACCGCCTCGGTGGTCTAGTTGATAGCGTACTGGGCTTTCACCCCGAGGACCCGTGTTCTATTCCCGGCCAGGGCTTGGCATTTTCATACGCTATAAATCATCCCATCGTCTGCATTAGCCCAAGTGTGCACAATAGTCGAACGTTGGGCACCAAAAAAAAAAAAAAAAAAAAAAAAAAAAAAAAAAAAAAAAAAAATCAAACGGAGTCCTGGCACTCTTCTAGCGTACCT
This sequence comes from Callitettix versicolor, assembly GCA_022606455.1. Classification (NCBI taxonomy): domain Eukaryota; kingdom Metazoa; phylum Arthropoda; class Insecta; order Hemiptera; family Cercopidae; genus Callitettix; species Callitettix versicolor. The sequence goes on along the minus strand of CM040189.1, from coordinate 5,301,856 downwards.
TAGCCTTACCCATTCACGCAAGGCTCTGTATTCTGTATGTTCAGATCTCATTTCCTTAGCTACTTGTGGGGGTTCCCTTAAGTAATAATGTAAAATAGAATGAGCACAATGAATAGATTCGAAATTCATAGATTTGCAATTAACAGATTAGCAATGAGTAGATTCACAATGAATAAATTCGAAATTCATAGATTTGCAATTAATAGATTAGCAATGAGTAGATTAGCAATGAGTAGATTAGCAATGAGTAGATTTGCAATGAATAGATTCGAAATTCATAGATTTGCAATTAATAGATTAGCAATGAGTAGATTCACAATGAATAGATTCGAAATTCATAAATTAGCAATTAATAGATTAGCAATGAGTAGATTCACAACGAATAGATTCGAAATTCATAGATTAGCAATTAATAGATTAGCAATGAGTAAATTAGCAATGAATAGATTCGAAATTCATAGATTAGCAATGAGTAGATTCTAAATGAATAGATTCGAAATAAATAGATTAGCAATTAATAGATTGGCAATGAGTAGATTAGCAATGAGTAGATTCGCAATGAATAGATTCGAAATTTTTAGATTAGCAATTAATAGATTACCAATGAGTAGATTCACAATGAATAGATTCGAAATTCATAGATTAGCAATTAATAGATTAGCAATGAGTAAATTCACAATGAATAGATTCGAAATTCATAGATTAGCAATGAATAGATTAGCAATGAGTAGATTCACAATGAATAGATTCGAAATTCATAGATTAGCAATTAATAGATTGGCAATGAGTAGATTCGCAATGAATAGATTCGAAATTTTTAGATTAGCAATGAGTAGATTCGCAAGAATAGATTCGAAATTAATAGATTCGAAATTTATAGATTAGCAATGAGTAGATTCGCAAGAATAGATTCGAAATTAATAGATTCGAAATTTATAGATTAGCAATGAGTAGATTGGCAATGAATAGGTTCGCAATGAGTAGATTCACAATGAATAGATTCGAAATTTATAGATTAGCAATGAGTAGATTCGCAAGAATAGATTCGAAATTAATAGATTCGAAATTTATAGATTAGCAATGAGTAGATTGGCAAAGAATAGGTTCGCAATGAGTAGATTCACAATGAATAGATTCGAAATTTATAGATTAGCAATGAGTAGATTAGCAATGAATAGATCAGCAATGAGTAGAGTCGCAATGAATAGATTCGCAAAAGAATAAATATAACATTAAAATATATACAGTATTAACTTATATTAACTTGTTTGTACTGCTAAAAAAAAAACAAAACAAAACAACAAAAAACAAAAACAGCTTTTTAAAAACCATTTGTTTAGCAATGAAAATTATCATTTGTTTTGCCATTTATCATTCTTTTTGTCAAGAATAAGTCAACCACCAAATTTAATAGCTTATTTTGATCATAGTTTAATAGTTTAAAGACCATTGCTATATATTTTGGAACAAAGCTACGGCTAGCCTTGCTTGGGTCACCAGAGAATAAAGTTGAGTTCCGTTATCCTTAGGTTCTTCCGCCTGGTAACGGTTAGTTAATTAATAATTACTTTCAATAAGCCTTCCTCTTAACCATAATTCTGAACGGTCATATTCCAAACGTTACCAGGTATCAGAGAAAAGGTCATCGCATCTACCGAACTTCTAGTATGAAAGTAGTATTGTAATCATAGGCGTAGATAGGATATGTGGAAGAGAGGAGCCAAAAGCTATAGGAATATGTATTTTCGGATAGACTGTTTCCATGGATCCGGAAGCGTACTCCATATATCCATGGAGCGGGCAAGAATTTTCAAAAAGATGATGCTCGAAATCGCACTTTCAGATTGTTTTTCAAAATCAGAAATTCTTAGATAAAAATATATTACTGCTTATGATTACCCCTTAATACATGTTTAAAATGAAGATTACACTCTAATTTTGAATACATATTCAGAGACCATAAATTTAGTTATATCAAGGTATTTAAGAGGTGAATTATGTTTGATAAAAAGGTAATTTTTCACTATTTGGCAGTCAGAAGCCTTTTTGTTTTTGTATTGTAGATTATATTGTTCAGTTTTTCTCTCTACCATGTTTATGAAGTAGGAAAAACAAGAAAAGGTGAAAACGTACTTTATCTCCTGGGCATTTCTGACCTAACAAACATGTATGTGTAGATTTTTGTCGCTTCTTCTTTTCCTCAATTTTTAAACATGTTAATCTATTGTGGGTAAGAAAAACTGAATGATAAATTCAGCCAGATGACTTTATTTGATTTTGTCAGTTACTATAGTGGGAGGGCACCTCACTTAATTTATTATATTAAGTATTTAATGTAAATACTCATAACTTTTCTTTCATTATTAAGTAAAAATTAATAATATATCTTATGTCTGTATTTATGAATAATAATTATCTAAATATAACCAGTTTAATCATAAAATATATCATTTTTACATTCCGGATATATTTTTGATCGTGATCAAATACGTTGATCACAAGAAATTTTATAAAAGTTGTTCGTTTTCAGAAAGAACAATAAATTTAGTCCGTGAAGGATAAACTCACAATTAATGAGTTACTTAGTTAGTTAGTTACTTACTTATTTATGTGCCTATTTACTTACTTACTTATTTATTTGCTTATTTACTTAATTACTTACTAAGTTACTTATTTACTAAATTACTTAGTTACTTACTTACTTACTTATTTATTTACCTATTTACTTACTTACTTACTAAGTTACTTAGTTACTTACTTATTTATTTACCTATTTACTTACTTACTTACTAAGTTACTTACTTACTTACTTACATACTAAGTTACTTACTTACTTATTTATTTATTTACCTTCTAAGTTACTTACTTACTTACTAAGTTACTTACTTACTAAGTTACCTAGTTACTTACTTACTTATTTATTTACCTATTTACTTACTTACTTACTAAGTTACTTACTTACTTACTTACTTACTAAGTTACTTACTTACTTACTTACTAAGTTACTTACTTACTAAGCTACTTAGTTACTTACGTACTTATTTATTTACCTATTTACTTACTTACTTGCTTATTTATTTACCTATTTACTTACTTACTTACTAAGTTACTTAGTTACTTACTTATTTATTTACCTATTTACTTACTTACTTACTAAGTTACTTACTTACTTACATACATACTAAGTTACTTACTTACTTATTTATTTATTTACCTTCTAAGTTACTTACTTACTTACTAAGTTACCTAGTTACTTACTTACTTATTTATTTACCTATTTACTTACTTAGTTACTAAGTTACCTATTTACTTACTTACTTACTTACTTACTTACTAAGTTACTTACTTACTTACTTACTAAGTTACTTACTTACTAAGCTACTTAGTTACTTACGTACTTATTTATTTACCCATTTACTTACTTACTTGCTTATTTATTTACCCATTTACTTACTTACTTACTAAGTTACTTAGTTACTTACTTATTTATTTACCTATTTACTTACTTACTTACTAAGTTACTTACTTACTAAGTTACTTACTTACTTACTTATTTATTTACCTTCTAAGTTACTTACTTATTTATTTATTTTCCTATTTACTTACTTACTTACTAAGTTACTTAGTTACTTACTTATTTATTTACCTGTTTACTTACTTACTTACTAAGTCACTTACTTACTTACTTACTAAGTTACTTACTTACTTACTTATTTAATTACCTTCTAAGTTACTTACTTACTTACTAAGTTACTTAGTTACTTACTTACTCACTTATTTATTTACCTATTTACTTACATATTTACTTATTTATTTACCTATTTACTTACTTACTAAGTTACTTACTTACTAAGTTACTTACTTACTAAGTTACCTAGTTACTTACTTACTTATTTATTTACCTATTTACTTACTTACTTACTAAGTTACTTAGTTACTTACTTATTTATTTACCTATTTACTTACTTACTTACTAAGTTACTTACTTACTTACTTACATACTAAGTTACTTACTTACTTATTTATTTATTTACCTTCTAAGTTACTTACTTACTTACTAAGTTACCTAGTTACTTACTTACTTATTTATTTACCTATTTACTTACTTACTTACCAAGTTACTTACTTACTTACTTACTTACTAAGTTACTTACTTACTTACTTACTAAGTTACTTACTTACTAAGCTACTTAGTTACTTACGTACTTATTTATTTACCTATTTACTTACTTACTTACTAAGTTACTTACTTACTAAGTTACTTACTTACTTACTTATTTATTTACCTTCTAAGTTACTTACTTATTTATTTATTTTCCTATTTACTTACTTACTTACTAAGTTACTTAGTTACTTACTTATTTATTTACCTGTTTACTTACTTACTTACTAAGTCACTTACTTACTTACTTACTAAGTTACTTACTTACTTACTTATTTAATTACCTTCTAAGTTACTTACTTACTTACTAAGTTACTTAGTTACTTACTTACTCACTTATTTATTTACCTATTTACTTACATATTTACTTATTTATTTACCTATTTACTTACTTACTAAGTTACTTACTTACTAAGTTACTTACTTACTAAGTTACCTAGTTACTTACTTACTTATTTATTTACCTATTTACTTACTTACTTACTAAGTTACTTAGTTACTTACTTATTTATTTACCTATTTACTTACTTACTTACTAAGTTACTTACTTACTTACTTACATACTAAGTTACTTACTTACTTATTTATTTATTTACCTTCTAAGTTACTTACTTACTTACTAAGTTACTTACTTACTAAGTTACCTAGTTACTTACTTACTTATTTATTTACCTATTTACTTACTTACTTACCAAGTTACTTACTTACTTACTTACTTACTTACTAAGTTACTTACTTACTTACTTACTAAGTTACTTACTTACTAAGCTACTTAGTTACTTACGTACTTATTTATTTACCTATTTACTTACTTACTTGCTTATTTATTTACCTATTTACTTACTTACTTACTAAGTGACTTAGTTACTTACTTATTTATTTACCTATTTACTTACTTACTTACTAAGTTACTTACTTACTTACATACATACTAAGTTACTTACTTACTTATTTATTTATTTACCTTCTAAGTTACTTACTTACTTACTAAGTTACCTAGTTACTTACTTACTTATTTATTTACCTATTTACTTACTTAGTTACTAAGTTACTTACTTACTTACTTACTTACTAAGTTACTTACTTACTTACTTACTAAGTTACTTACTTACTAAGCTACTTAGTTACTTACGTACTTATTTATTTACCTATTTACTTACTTACTTGCTTATTTATTTACCTATTTACTTACTTACTTACTAAGTTACTTAGTTACTTACTTATTTATTTACCTATTTACTTACTTACTTACTAAGTTACTTACTTACTAAGTTACTTTACTTACTTACTTATTTATTTACCTTCTAAGTTACTTACTTTATTTATTTATTTTCCTATTTACTTACTTACTTACTAAGTTACTTAGTTACTTACTTATTTATTTACCTGTTTACTTACTTACTTACTAAGTCACTTACTTACTTACTTACTAAGTTACTTACTTACTTACTTATTTAATTACCTTCTAAGTTACTTACTTACTTTACTAAGTTACTTAGTTACTTACTTACTCACTTATTTATTTACCTATTTACTTACATATTTACTTATTTATTTACCTATTTACTTACTAAGTTACTTACTTACTAAGTTACTTACTTACTAAGTTACCTAGTTACTTACTTACTTATTTATTACTTACTAAGTTACTTACTTACTTACTTACTACTTTACTTACCACTTACTTGTTTACTTACTTACTTACCTTTTACTTCTAAGTTATTTACTTACTTACTTACTTACTAAGTTACATTTAGTTACTTACTTACTTATTTGTTGTTATTTACTTACTTACTTACTTACTTACTTACTTACTTACTTACTTACTTACTTACTTACTTATTTATTTATATTTACTTACTTACTTACTTACTTACTTACTTACTTACTTACTTACTTACTTACTGTTACTTACTTTACTTACTTATTTACTTACTTGTTACTTACTTATTTACTTACTTATTTACTTACTTACTTACTTTACTTACTTACTTACTTACTTACTTACTTATTTACTTACTTACTACTTACTTACTTACTTACTTAGTTACTTACTTACTTACTTACTTATTTATTTTTATTATTTACTTACTTACTTACTTACTTACTTACTTACTTACTTACTTACTAAGTTACTTACTTACTTACTTACTTACCTTACTTGTTACTTAGTTACTTACTTACTTATTTATTTACTTACTTACTTACTTACTTACTAAGTTACTTACTTACTTACTTACTTACTTACTTTTTATTTACTTATTTACTTACTTACTTATTTATTTACTTATTTACTTACTTTACTTACTTACTTTTACTTACTTACTTAGTTACTTATTTACTTACTTACTTAGTTACTTACTTACTTACTTATTTACTTACTTAAGTTACTTACTTACTTACTTACTTACTTTAGTTACTTACTTACTTTACTTTACTTATTTACTTACTTATTTACTTGTTATTTGCTTACTTATTTACTTACTTACTTACTTACTTACTTACTTAGTTTACTTACTTACTTAGTTACTTAGTTACTTACTTACTTATTTATATTTCCATTTACTTACTTACTTACTTAGTTACTTAGTTACTTACTTTGTTATTTACTTATTTACTTACTTACTTACTAACTTATTTACTTACTTACTTACTTGCTTACTAAGTTACTTAGTTACTTACTTATTTATTTACCTATTTACTTACTTACTTACTTACTAAGTTACTTACTTACTTACTTAGCTTATTTACTTAGTTGCTTACTTATTTATTTATTTACTTATTTACTTACTTACTTGTTGTTATTTACTTACTTACTTACTAAGTTACTTACTTACTTACTTACTAAGTTACTTAGTTACTTACTTTATTTATTTGTTATTTACTTACTTACTTACTTACTAAGTTACTTTACTTACTTACTCACTTATTAAGTTGCTTGCTTACTTACTTACTTACTTATTTAGTTAGTTACTTACTTACTTATTTAGTTAGTTAGTTACTTACTTACTTATTAAGTTACTTAGTTACTTACTTACTTACTTACTAAGTTACTTAGTTACTTACTTACTTAGTTAGTTACTTACTTACTTACTAAGTTACTTAGTTAGTTACTTACTAAGTTACTAAGTTACTTAGTTACTTACTTACTTACTTACTAAGTTACTTACTTAGTTAGTTACTTACGTACTTATTAAGTTACTTAGTTAGTTAGTTACCTACTTACTTACTAAGTTACTTAGTTACTTAGTTAGTTACTTACTTACTTACTAAGTTACTTACTTACTTACTTAGTTACTCACAGTTACTGAAAAAAATCTTCGTCGTGATTGCTGCACGACTCCATTCCTACTGACTGCAACATTTGCAACCAGGCGACCTTAAACTGTACGTTTAAGATAATTTTCTCATAGACAAATCTTTTTTTCTTATCTTGTTGATTCGGCTCTTCAAACAGTCTGTTGTTGGAAAGAAAAGAAGCAATCTGAATACGGAAATTGTTCGTGACAGCCTAAAAGTAAACAGTTACCCAATAACTTGACTTATAAATTACATTAAACGATGAAAGTCTAATATTGAAATTATTAACACAAGTTTGTACACATATAAAAACTGAGACCAAAGCCTGTACAGTAACATGGGAACTTATCTTTAATTTCTTTTGGGACGCCAGAAGAGGAAACGATCGCACCTAAAAAAACTTACTCTATGGTTTTAATACCATGCTCGAATAGATTAACCTTACCAAGATTAACTTACTTACTAAGTTACTTACTTACTTACTTATTTATTTACCTATTTACTTACTTACTTACTAAGCTACTTAGTTACTTACGTACTTATTTATTTACCTATTTACTTACTTACTTGCTTATTTATTTACCTATTTACTTACTTACTTACTAAGTTACTTAGTTACTTACTTATTTATTTACCTATTTACTTACTTACTTACTAAGTTACTTACTTACTTACTTACATACTAAGTTACTTACTTACTTATTTATTTATTTACCTTCTAAGTTACTTACTTACTTACTAAGTTACCTAGTTACTTACTTACTTATTTATTTACCTATTTACTTACTTAGTTACTAAGTTACTTACTTACTTACTTACTTACTTACTTACTAAGTTACTTACTTACTTACTTACTAAGTTACTTACTTACTAAGCTACTTAGTTACTTACGTACTTATTTATTTACCTATTTACTTACTTACTTGCTTATTTATTTACCTATTTACTTACTTACTTACTAAGTTACTTAGTTACTTACTTATTTATTTACCTATTTACTTACTTACTTACTAAGTTACTTACTTACTAAGTTACTTACTTACTTACTTATTTATTTACCTTCTAAGTTACTTACTTATTTATTTATTTTCCTATTTACTTACTTACTTACTAAGTTACTTAGTTACTTACTTATTTATTTACCTGTTTACTTACTTACTTACTAAGTCACTTACTTACTTACTTACTAAGTTACTTACTTACTTACTTATTTAATTACCTTCTAAGTTACTTACTTACTTACTAAGTTACTTAGTTACTTACTTACTCACTTATTTATTTACCTATTTACTTACATATTTACTTATTTATTTACCTATTTACTTACTTACTAAGTTACTTACTTACTAAGTTACTTACTTACTAAGTTACCTAGTTACTTACTTACTTATTTATTTACCTATTTACTTACTTACTTACTAAGTTACTTAGTTACTTACTTATTTATTTACCTATTTACTTACTTACTTACTAAGTTACTTACTTACTTACTTACTTAATTACTAAGTTACTTACTTACTTATTTATTTACCTATTTACTTACTTACTTACTTACTAAGTTACTTACTTACTAAGCTACTTAGTTACTTACGTATTTATTTATTTACCTATTTACTTACTTACTTGCTTATTTATTTACCTTTTTACTTACTTACTAAGTTACTTACTTACTAAGTTACTTAGTTACTTACTTACTTATTTATTTACCTATTTACTTACTTACTTACTAACTTACTTACTTACTTACTTACTTACTAAGTTACTTACTTACTTACTTACTTACTAAGTTATTTAGTTAGTTACTTACTTACTTATTTAGTTAGTTAGTTACTTACTTACTTATTAAGTTACTTAGTTACTTACTTACTTACTTACTAAGTTACTTAGTTACTTACTTACTTAGTTAGTTACTTACTTACTTACTAAGTTACTTAGTTAGTTAGTTACTTACTAAGTTACTAAGTTACTTAGTTACTTACTTACTTACTTACTTACTAAGTTACTTACTTAGTTAGTTACTTACGTACTTATTAAGTTACTTAGTTAGTTAGTTACCTACTTACTTACTAAGTTACTTAGTTACTTAGTTAGTTACTTACTTACTTACTAAGTTACTTACTTACTTACTTAGTTACTCACAGTTACTGAAAAAAATCTTCGTCGTGATTGCTGCACGACTCCATTCCTACTGACTGCAACATTTGCAACCAGGCGACCTTAAACTGTACGTTTAAGATAATTTTCTCATAGACAAATCTTTTTTTCTTATCTTGTTGATTCGGCTCTTCAAACAGTCTGTTGTTAGAAAGAAAAGAAGCAATCTGAATACGGAAATTGTTCGTGACAGCCTAAAAGTAAACAGTTACCCAATAACTTGACTTGTAAATTATATTAAACGATGAAAGTCTAATATTGAAATTATTAACACCAGTTTGTACACATATAAAAACTGAGAACAAAGCCTGTACAGTAAGATGGGAACTTATCTTTAATTTCTTTTGGGACGCCAGAAGAGGAAACGATCGCACCTAAAAAAACTTACTCTATGATTTTAGTACCATGCTCGAATAGATTAACCTTACCAAGATTAACTTACTTACTAAGTTACTTACTTACTTACTTATTTATTTACCTATTTACTTACTTACTTACTAAGTTACTTACTTACTTACTTACTAAGTTACTTAGTTACCTACTTACTTACTTATTTATTTACCTATTTACTTACTTACTCACTTATTTATTTACCTATTTACTTACTTACTTATTTATTTACCTATTTACTTACTTACTTACTAAGTTACTTACTTACTTATTTACTTACTTACTAAGTTACTTATTTACTTACTTATTTATTTACCTATTTACTTACGTACTTACTAAGTTACTGAGTTACTTACTTACTCACTTATTTATTTACCTATTTACTTACTTACTTACTTACTTATTTATTTACCTATTTACTTACTTATTCACTTATTTATTTACCTATTTACTTACTTACTTACTTACTTATTTATTTACCTATTTACTTACTTATTCACTTATTTATTTACCTATTTACTTACTTACTTATTTCTTTACCTATTTACTTACTTATTCACTTATTTATTTACCTATTTACTTACTTACTTACTTACTTATTTATTTACCTATTTACTTACTTATTCACTTATTTATTTACCTATTTACTTATTTACTTACTAAGTTACTTACTTACTAAGTTACTTAGTTACTTACTTACTCACTTATTTATTTACCTATTTACTTATTTACTTACTAAGTTACTTACTTACTAAGTTACTTAGTTACTTACTTACTTATTTATTTACCTATTTACTTATTTACTTACTAATTTACTTACTTACTAAGTTACTTAGTTACTTACTTACTCACTTATTTATTTACTTATTTACTTACTTACTTACTAAGTTACTTACTTACTTATTTACTTAATTACTAAGTTACTTAGTTACTTACTTACTCAATTATTTATTTACCTATTTACTTACTTACTTACTAAGTTAGTTACTTACTTACTTACTACGTTACTTAGTTACTTACTTACTCACTTATTTATTTACCTATTTACTTACTTACTTACTTATTTATTTACCTATTTACTTACGTACTTACTAAGTACAATAATGGTATGGATAATTGAAATCCAAAATGCAAACTTCGTTTTGGTACTTAACTGTACGTATAAATAATTATTACGAACAAGAAACTTCAAATGCCAGTCACTTCTATTTTTGAAAAATGTTGTAAATAAAATTCGTCTAAAAAATCTGGTCCTGAAAGGGGGGCTGCGGCCCCTTCTGCGCCCTTGGAGTCAACAAACTTTATTCTTATAGTGAAAAAATAAAATGAAAATAAACGAAAATGGTTAGGAACATGTTTTATTTATCGAATACAATGTTTGTATTTATTTCTTAAACATATTTAAATTTATATATAAAATCAGAAACACTTTGTGATTGTTTTAATTATTTCTTTCATTTCTTGTCTTGCTCTTGCGTCGTAAGTCACTACACAACTCATGATTTCTTGTGCTATGAGCGCAACAGTGTTTTGAGCTACTTCCAAAAACTTCTCCACAACCAACATGGCGGTTTCAATTTTGTTCTGAATGTTCATTGTTGCGTTCGTATAGCAGTGAAGCAAAGAGATCGGGTCCTTTTTGGAGCAGTTGCTGTACGTTTCAATGGTTTCGGATATTTCGTTAACTACAAACGTGAAGATAATAAGGCCGCTTTTGGCCAGATCCGTTGATTGAGATACAGCTTTCGTGATGTTCTCGCAGGACATAAAGTCGGTCATAACGTCGAAAATCTGGTTCAGAATTTTGTTCTTATTTTTGGCCAGGCAAGTTGCGGGTATTTCTTTCAGATCGGAGTGAATGCCGTTTATCTTGGACTTTATCAGTTTTATGGCTGTGGCGTTGTAGGCGTCCAGTACCTGTTCGATCGCGTGGACAAAGTTCATCAGGTCTGATTTTGTTGATTGCATTCCTCCTAGTATATTCGAGACCAATTCGTTGTGAAGAGCTGCACTTGGCTGGGAACATACCTGGAAAAAATAATTATCTGGTAACTCGTATATTTACTATTATATTAGAAGATGATTAATTGGAAAGAGCTCGTATGACCAAAATATCAAACAACCGAAAGTTCTTGAGTATAGATATAGTTTTTGAAGATGGAGGTTCTCCGAAACGCGTCAACGAAAGTAGAATAGACGAAGCTAGGGAAGGCAGATCATTATACTGAACATGGTTCATTCGACCAAATTACACTTAAATATTTTGGTTGAATGAACTTTTGATCATACGAACTATGTTTTTAACAGAGCGGTTCGTATGACCAAAAAATCAAACAACCCGTTCATTCGACCAAAAATGTGTAATAACTTAGAGATTTATTAACATCGAGGTTCGTATTTCCTTCGAAGGAGGATATTTTGTAAAACACGGTTTTTTATTATTGCATGTAGATCAGTGTCATTACTGATATTTAAATTAATAGTACACGCCATTAAACTACATACCCAGACCAGTCATTTCTATATTGTTTTAGTGTTTAGGCCTACAGTTGAATATACTGTCAATATTTTGACCCCAACTTCACCGAGAGCCAAAAAAGCAAGGATCAGCAAGTCAAAATTTAAAGCAATGACGATTGTTTTTTCGATATTCATGGGATTGTGTACCTTCACTGGGTTCCTGAAGGTCAATTAATCGATATTACTACCTTGAGGTACTTGGTAAACTACGCGAAAGATTAAGGAAAAAACGACCCGAAATGTGGAAGGACAAATCGTGGGTTTTCCAACAAGACAATGCGTCAGCTCATTCCGCGTTATCTGTCGAGGTTCCTGTGCCAAGTACAGCATCCCAGTGTTAGAACATCCACCTTACTCACGAGACCTTGCACCATGTGACTTCTATCTGTTCCCTATGGTGAAATCTGCATTACAATGGACGAGATTTGAGTCCGTGGAAGCTTTAAAAGTGAAAACGGCAAGAGTCCTGAAGGAGTTGACAGAAGATGACTTCCAGCACTGTTTCCAACAATGGAAAATTCGCATGGAGCGTTGTTGGGATAGAGAAGGGGTGTATATTGAAGGTGATAATAAGTAATTATGTATAAAATGAAAATAAAATTTTTCACAACGTCAGTCTCGTTATTTAATAGCCACCCCTCGTATTTGTTCTGACAAATCACGTATGTTCTGCCTCATTATATTCAGTCAAATAATATCCGACAAGAAAATAACTGGTTTATTACGTCTTCTGTAATTACGTATTCCATTATTCGCATAGAGAGATAGTTTTTGACGAAATACTTCTGAAGTCAAAGTGGATGCAGGTTTACTTCGACTTCAAACTTTGGTCGATAATCGCATTTAAGATGTCAGATATGATTTGGATTAACATCGAAACAACGTTTCTAATGTGCAGTAGTTTTGAATATATACAAGAGTGAGCAAAATGACTTTTTCGGTAACAAAAAACAGTGAGCCAATTTGAACTTTTGCTCCTTTTTTACTTTTTCTCACTCCACAAATACAAAAAAATAAAATTTAAACTTTAAAAACACGCTATGTTCAGTATAATGATCTGCCTTCCCTAGCTTCGTCAATTCTACTTTCGTTGACGCGTTTCGGAGAACCTCCATCTTCAAAAACTATATCTATACTATATCTATTGAGTATAGATATAGTTTTTGAAGATGGAGATTCTCCGAAACGCGTCAACGAAAGTGTAATTGACGAAGCTAGGGAAGGCAGATCATTATACTGAACATAGTGACAATAATCCTAGCAGAAAAAAAGAAGAATATAAAAAGAATTTTAAAAACACGACTTATTTGTACAAGTTTACTGTAAGATGAAGAATATTAAAAATATTTTCATGCTAAATAACAGTCTGAGTACATTGTATTAGTGAAAAATTAGAAGTTTGTTTAAAACACATGAAAAATATGTTTAAGTAAACACTGTACACAATAATTTAAGTACACGTGCTAGATTGTTAGAACTGAGGGAAATTTTTGTTTTCAGTTGGCAACATTTTGTTTATTTTTATTCACCGTGTACGTTTAATATTCCTTTATTTTTGTTCTTGTATGAACTGATTTTCTTAAACTTTATGTTTATGATCGATAGTATTTTTTAAATTTTACATCCAGAGTCGGTCAACAAAACTACAATTATATTAGTGGGAAAAAATAAATGGAGTTGCATGGAGTGAACGGATGGAGTCACTGTCCTGTGCTCCCCAACTAAACACCACGTCAGCCTGATTCGATCTTCAGACAGCTCGTCCGCACGCTTCAGTCTCCTGACAGCATATGACGTCAGCAACTTGTAGGCAAGAGGGTTTGGGATCAATAGGTTTTAAAAGATACATTTACGATGGTTTTGATTCTGAAAGACTGCATTTGTTCTAAATTTGATAAAAATGTATCAGCAAATCTGATTATTATTAATTGTTAAGCTTTTTTAAGTTAAAAAACGATCCATAAGACACATATAAACCAAATTTTATCAGAATTCCAACAATGCACACACACACACACACACATACACTTTGATTTCCAGATTTTGTAAGTATACAATCAGCAATATATCGATTATGGGTCACAAATCGATATGTGATATAAACTCGATTTCACAGGCTATCACTTCACTGTCCATTAGTATAGTCCTACTTAGTACAGCGAGAAAGTAAATATTTGAATCTCAATACTTTAAACTGTAACTAACTTTATATTGTGATGTACATCACAATATTCATATATTATCACGCTAAAAATTCCGTTTGGTTTTGAACCCAAAATTAAGGACCTACTTTATTGAAACTATGTGTATGGTTTATCTACAGGTTCGTCAAACACCAGAGAAATCTCACGCCTCGTAAGTATCCATTTTAAGGCTTTACAATAAAATAAAACCGATGCAAAACCGATAAAACGCCTGTAAATTCCAGAAACAGTATAAAGCGTTCCCCCGAGAGTGCAGCACAATACAGGCGTAAGTGACAAATAATTGTGTGTGCACCAAATCAGCTGATCGCTAAAAAACATTGTTGAAATTAATATTTAAATTATTACTGTATCCAAGATGTAAATAATTTCTGACAATACATTTTGAAAAGCAATCTAGGCTACTTCTAATATGTAAATGTTAAATAAAAGATTCTGCTGTCAGTAAACATAAACACTATTGTAGGTACAAATTTCATGAAAAATACAAGACGTCCTAACCTCTTTTCCTTTTCATTCATTTAATAATTACTGACCGAAACAGTTTTAAAATTATAATTGATAAAACATTTCTAATATATAAATGTTATTAACTGAAAGACTCTTATTTTAATAAACGGTAAATACTGTCGAACACATTATGTAATGTAAAATCTGGTTAGAGTAGATTTAATCGGTAAATATTTCAGTAAAGTACAATGTTAGAATTTAGTCATTAATTTTATAGTTACCAACATAACCTCAAAATGACTGCTGTTCGAATGTAGGTAACATGTTTTTAATGGTAAAAACGATAAATTTAAAGTGTATTGTTCATAATTAAAAGAATACATTTAAAAAAAGAACTCGATAACCTAGCTCGATTCAGCTGTCGCGTGTTTAACCTAAATACGAAAGTAGAATAAAGTAAGGTCTATTATATTAAATAACCTAAATATTTAATAACTTCTTGTTGTACGTAATTCGCTTTTTCCATTGCTAAAGGTTGCACGGGCTCACTAGTTGTAAATTTTATGATGTAATTAAATTTTAAGAAAATATGTCAAACGAAGTATTTTGTGAAAAATCTATGGGCATGCACAAGCGTAGACTATTTCATTCCAAGCCGCCTCGGTGGCCTAGTTGATAGCGTACTGGCCTTTCACGCCGAGGACCCGGGTTCGATTCCCGGCCAGGGCTTGGCATTTTCATACGCTATAAATCATCCCATCGTCTGCATTAGCACAAGTGTGCACAATAGTCGGACGTTAAACACCAACAAAAAAAAATCTATTTCATTCTAAATCGTCATTTTATAAGTAAACTATTTGTTATTATTTGAACTTACCGAAAATACCAAAACGCAGCTAAGTGCAACAACAGCCTTGTTGAAAACCATATCGGAAGATATGAGAATGCGGTCAGTGATGAAATACTGAATGAAGGAAACGGATTATCGGCGTCTTTTATATGTGTTTTTAAAATTGTGTTTCGTTGTACCATATCTTGAGTAGTTCGTGTTTTTATAGTAATACACGTAAATTAAATTGCCAAATCGTTTCTGATAAGGAGAAGTTATTGATTTTAAACATAAATGATCGATTATTACGATTGTGCGACCGTCATTTTCGTGAAAAACGAAACGCCTGCCTACGCGATACTGAGAAGTTTTTTGAAATAAGAGCGTGTTTTTTTAATTAAATATTCGCGGTACTGAGATTGCACACTGACGTGACGGAAGCGTATTTCTAAGAAGTGACGAAATTTAATGTCGTCACGAAAACGCAACTTCTAATGTGTGGATATCTTTGTGTCGTAAAACTGAAATGTAATAACCGTTGGCGTGACGGAAGCGAATTTTCAAAATTATTTTTTATGTTGTTCTTAATTTTTTTTTGAAATTCTGATTTCACCCTCATAATCAGCACGAGCATTTTAAACTTTGAAATTACATTGAAAATACAAAAACGAACCCTGACCGCCGTCAAAACGGATTTCTTTTTTCCTTTCTTAATTTCGACTGATTTCAAAAATCAAAATTGATTTTTATGCGGATTTTAATTTTGATTACGATAGTGAAATTAGATTTTCAAAAAAGTAATGATTTTTTAAAGATTTGAAATGGTCACCATTTTGAAACTGTTGAACGAATCAAAATTTTGAACGCACGCACGCACGCACGCACACGCACGCGCGCACACATACACACACACACACACACACACACACACACACACATATATATATATATATATATATATATATATATATATATATATATATATATATATATGAGCGTCTCGGTGGCCTAGTTGATAGCGTACTGGTCTTTCACCCCGAGGACCCGGGTTCGATTCCCGGCCAGGGCTTGACATTTTCATACGCTTTAAATCATCCCATCGTCTGCATTAGCCCAAGTGTGCACAATAGTCGGACGTTAAAAAATATGTATATATATATATATAAATTTTTAGTAAAACGTGATCTAGAGATCATGATCGGTGCTTATTTCAAGTTTTCGCGTCTGCGTCTTTTACAATGGAAATTCACTATAAATGAATGAAATAAATAATTATAAATAAATAATAATTATTACTTCATGCCAGTTAGGCTTATAAGGACGAAGGATCGACGTTAAAGGAAAAGGGGGCAAAGCCTGCGGCAGTAACCGCAGTAACGAACCTACAGACCTTGAGGTGTACAAGTTCAGAGCCGTATTTCGCACTTCGAACACTGGATCTACAAATCAGCGTTTTAAAAATATTAAAATACTAATTTATGTAATGCTAATATTGCTCAAGATGGTTCTTGTACGTCTGAGAGGCTGCCATTTTGAAACGGTTAAACAGATTTCACACAAATAAACGCAAACATGAACGGAAGACATCAGTGTCAAACGTTTTGATTTGGGCTAGTGGTATCCGTAATAACCACTGTATTTTCTTTCGCTATTACAATGCACCCTGTTTACATCTAGACATTAAAAACATTTAGGAAACGAATTCACGTGCTCACCAAA
The DNA here is from genome assembly GCA_022606455.1 of Callitettix versicolor. NCBI lineage: Eukaryota > Metazoa > Arthropoda > Insecta > Hemiptera > Cercopidae > Callitettix > Callitettix versicolor. Next base: position 5,284,128 of record CM040189.1, on the reverse strand, counting down.
AATAAATTTTCAAACCAAATACACCTCACTACGCATTCCACCAAACTGTCACGTGACTTTATCTGCACTCTGTATTTTGATAGATAACGTTTTCTGGAATGGAAGGGAAACAAAAGGTCTTCGCAATAAAATAGAAAAGAAATGTTATCGGGTTACCTGAGGATCAGAAACAGATATTGCCGATGTAAAGTTGATTTGGCAGGATCGCGAATTTACGATACGTAAGGATAAAGCGCAGGATTGTGATGTACTGCACGCTGTTTTTATGTCAGCAGCTCTTGTCATGGAGGAGCGCCTATAAACACGTGTCGTTGGGAAAGGCAAGAGCGAGCAACGCTAAACCGGACGATCGTTTTATAGATTATAAATATACAATTGGGTTATTATAATGTCAGTTGGCGTCTTTTACTTTCGGACTGTTTTAAGAATTATTGCCCAAATTTTTGTTTTTACTGTTCCACTGCTGTACAAATAGTTGTGAACATGTAAATTTTAGAGTTTCGTTTCGCCTGAATACATGCAAGGATTTATTTTTGTATTTTAATTTTTATGTGCGTTGGCGCGCGTGCCAGAGAAAAAACTACTATTCAAATTCAGTTGAGACCTTAGAACTAAATTTAGCCGCCTCGGTGGCCTAGTGGATAGCGCACTAGGCTTTCACCCCGAGGACCCGGGTTCGATTCCCGGCCAGGGCTTGGCATTTTCATACGCTATAAATCATCCCATCGTCTGCATTAGCCCAAGTGTGCACAATAGTCGGACGTTAAACACCAATAAAAAAAAAATAGAACTAAATTTAAGTACTAAAAGAAAAATAAATTTAAAAATACATATTTTAAAAAATGTTCTTATGATTTTGTTAAAGATTTTGGTGGAAAACCTTGAGTCTATAATATACCGATCACTCACTGTATAGGAAATTGTCTGACTGAAAATGAAGGTCAATAGGCAATGAACAATGTAGTTTCCGTTAGCTTTTGTTATTAGATTAGGTTAAAGTACGAGTCACTAATGATAGTAATTAGAAATCCTAATCGAATTTAAGATAGATTCACGTCACTGAACAATATCTAGACTCAAGGAATAGGCAGACAGTAGAAAAACGATTTCAGAGCACTCTGATGTCAGGTTTTGGTACTACATGTATTTCCCCTTTCATTCTATCGTACTGATTTTAACATTGGGGGTCAGTCTTACGGACTGCCCAACGTTTTTGTACCTGTAACTTCCCAAAATACAAATTGGCAATGGTGACAATATAATAGACTCAATTTCACAAAATCGGTTTCGTATATTTCGTTCCAATTTCAACCATACATTCAGAATCATGAATAAAGTCAGTGTATAAAATTTGAAATAAAAGTAAGCCATTGCAAATAAACAAGAAAAACAAAAACGAACACAGATCGTAAATCTCTCAAGTTATCCGAAAATCGAAACTCTTAGGTAGTCATTGTTGCTAATATTTCGGTTTTTCTTACCAATATTTACTTCAAAATCTGATTTTTAAAGAATGATTGTCGATTTTCAAGAAAATTAGAAGCAATTTAATGCTGCATCGATCGAAATTTTCTACGATTTTATTCAAACTTGGCATAAAAATTTGATTTTAGCAATAACTTGAACAAGTTTATTAATCAGTAAAATCAGTTCAACGTTTTCAAAATGGCGGCTTTTAAAATATTAAAACAATTATATATTTTCTGTGTTGCATTTCTTTAGAAACTTACCTTCAGATTTCTTTAGAAACACTTTAGAAGCAGAAGGGTGCTGACTAGCTGCACCTATTGAGAGGATTTAGACGTCCCTCGCGGTACCCGAGTCTAACACATACTTACACTTGCAACACTACACTTAAGACTTTAACACTTTACACTCACAATCCCCCGCAGGAGGGGGTGCAGACTAGCTGCACCTATTGAGGATTTAGACGTCCCTCGCATTACCCGAGTCTAACACATACTTACACTTACAACACTACACTTACGACTTTAATATTTTACACTCACAATCCCCCGCAGGAGGGTGGTGCAGACTAGCTGCACCTATTGAGAGGATTTAGACGTCCCTCACATTACCCGAGTCTAACACATACTTACACTTACAACACTACACTTACGACTTTAATACTTTGCACTCACAATCCCTCGCAGGGGGGGTGCAGACTAGCTGCACCTATTGAGAGGATTTAGACGTCACTCGCCATACCCGAGTCTAATACACACTTACACATACAGCACTACACTTACGACTTTAAAACTTTACACTCACACTTGAGGCGATAATATGCTCAATGTGCTTTTCGCCTTAAAATAAAAATCTGTAGAAACTGATTTTACCCCAGCTTCAAAACCGTGATATAACATTAGCATTTAAAATTCTTAAAACAGTTTCGTATTATTATTAGCCATTTTTTGAAAATTCGATTTAACCGCGAGCGCGAGGCAGCTGCGTGCGGTGATTATCTAAGAATACAGCTACTAATACAGACTTATGAAGTTTTTATTGCGGTTTGCCGTATCGTTTATTTAATAGTCTACATTACGTGTTGAGAACAACGCGTTGTTAAACAACAATCAAAGAGTGAATTACATTTAAAAATAAAATCACAGTTTTAATTAGAATTTCGGACGGCCGAAGAACAACCGGCGATCGTTCACTCGCGCCTTGCTTCGCGTAAAAGAAGACGAAAATACAATTTACACTTCAATTACACTATGTAAATTACCGAGCCGAGCGTGAGAGGTCTTTTAAAAATTTATAAGTGCTAATTATTCACCGCGAAAAAATAGCCGAAAATTTGCATACTCCAACATGAAGAATAAATTTATGGCGGCGAACATGGATTTAAATTTAATTTTATTCGCAAAGAGTTGCGACGCGGCGCGTACACTGGGGGGGGGGGAGGGCTCACATACGATTAACCCTTTTCGCTGGTTTTATATTTTGTGAAATCAAAACGCACTTAGAGGATTGCGCATTAATTGGATTGGTTTTTGTTGATTAGGTTATAATAACACTTAATAACAAAAGTGTAAGTGTTTGTTATTACAAAAGTGTAAGTGTTTAAAATAACACGAGTGTTATAAAGTGTATAAACTGTAATTAGAATTTGATATATTTCGATATGATAACATCGAAACAAATGAGTACAGAAATATTGGACAATTGTATAAACAGTTATAAACAATTAAATGTAGCACTGAACATAAAGAAACAAACATGTCGCTATTTACCAAAATCTGGTTCTGGAAATATTAGATAAATTCTGAAATTTATCAACGACGAAAATATAAACGGCTTAACATTTCAAAATCGATTCAAATAAAGATTCGCAATTCAAGGCATTTTACCAAATTTTAATTACTGTTCAAAAATAATTAGTAAAAAAAGATTTCTCTTTGATTGTCTGTCCGTCTTTGTATCTGTGTACATCACTGGAGACTAAACAAATTGTCCGATTTTATTGAACACGTTTGTACTTCTCAACGACTTTTTTTATTTTAGTCTTGCCAACCAAGGTTTCACTCGGAGTATTGTCAAGGTCACTTGACAGTGCTCTAAGGAGTATTGCAACCTTGGTTGGCAAGACTCAAATAAAAAAAGTTATAGAAATATACAAACGAGTTATTATTTCGTTAGTATAATGGATTTCCATCAAATAAAAACGTACTCAAATCTAAATGATTTTGATGGAATTTAGCTTGTGAAGCATTTTATACAGAAACAAATTAAAAAAAAGTTGTTTAATTTTTCAGGTCCAGAAAAAAACTGAAAAATTGGCATAAATTTCTCAAAATCACTAACAAAAAATAGCTTAGATTTCGTTGACATTTGAAATTCACACTCGAATATGTTAATAAATCAAATAAGGTAACTAAAATGTAAATAATAAACTCTATGCTTCGGTAGTTAATCGAAAATAAATAACATTTTTTTTTTTAACGTCCGACTATTGTGCACACTTGGGCTAATGCAGACGGTGGGATGATTTATAGCGTATGAAAATGCCAAGCCCTCGCCGGGAATCGAACCCGGATCCTCGGGGTGAAAGCCTAGTACGCTTTCCACTTGACCACCGAGGCGGCTCAAAAAATAAATAACAAATACATTTCGATTGTTGTATAATTATTTTTATTTAGTCGGGGCTCGGTGGTCGATGTGACTAAAGCACCGGTTAGTGTGCTGTGTTTTTGAACTGCGCACGTCAAGGTTCTTAGTTCGAGCAACTAAACCGTTTGGTTTTATCTTTACCGTTAACGCTGATCTCTCGTCTTTATTAGTCTACCTGGCTTAAAGTATAGACTTTCTGAAAATAGTTGTTTAAGGAATTAGTGTAATGTTTTCCCATATTTAATTTCCTGAAACGGATTTTGTCGTGAAAATACGTTTTGTTTTATTTGTGGAAACACTTAAGATTATATTTCAGCCTATTCTAAATACCACAATTTATATTTAATTTTTTGTTGTTATTTTTCATTATTTTTAAAAATATTTGTTCATGACAAAAGAGCAGAATCCTTTTTCACCCTGTATAAGCAACCATTTTGTGCGACATATTCTGTAGCTATTAAATTATGTGCCACGTCATATGGAGAGAATACCATGACGAGAAAATCAGGATAATCGTGCTCATGACAGATTCCGACAACTGTCAGCTGTATTAATA
>CM040189.1:5249459-5269459 GCA_022606455.1 Callitettix versicolor | reverse complement strand
TAAACGTCTTAGGAAGATTATATTTATTTTCAAACTATGTTGAGTATAACGATCTGCCTTCCCTAGCTTCGTAAATTCTACTTTTGTTGACGCGTTTCGGAGAACCTCCATCTTCAAAAACTATATCTATACTCTCTTTTCTGCTAGGATTATTATCACTCTGTTCAGTATAATGATCTGCCTTCCCTAGCTTCGTCAATTCTACTTTCGTTGACGCTTTTCGGAGAACCTCCATCTTCAAAAACTATATCTATACTCTCTTTTCTGCTAGGATTATTATCACTCTGTTCAGTATAATGATCTGCCTTCCCTAGCTTCGTCAATTCTATACTCTAAGTTGATGAGTATATATAGTTTTTGAAGATGGAGGTTCTCCGAAACGCGTCAACGAAAGTAGAATTGACGAAGCTAGGGAAGGCAGATCATTAGACTGAACACAATGATAATAATCCTAGCAGAAAAGAGAGTATAGATATAGTTTTTGAAGATGGAGGTTCTCCGAAACGCATCAACGAAAGTAGAATTGACGAAGCTAGGTAAGGCAGATCATTATACTGAACACAATGATAATAATCCTAGCAGAAAAGAGAGTATAGATATAGTTTTCGAAGATGGAGGTTCTCCGAAACGCGTCAACGAAAGTAGAATTGACGAAGCTAGGTAAGGCAGATCATTATACTGAACATAGTGACAATAATCCTAGCAGAAAAGAGAGTATAGGTATAGTTTTTGAAGATGGAGGTTCTCCGAAACGCGTCAACGAAAGTAGAATTGACGAAGCTAGGGAAGACAGATCATTATACTGAACACAATGATAATAATCCTAGCAGAAAAGAGAGTATAGATATAGTTTTTGAAGATGGAGGTTCTCCGAAACGCGTCAACAAAAGTAGAATTGACGAAGCTAGAGAAGGCAGATCATTATATTGAACATAGTGACAATAATCCTAGCAGAAAAGAGAGTATAGATATAGTTTTTGAAGATGGAGGTTCTCCGAAACGCGTCAACGAAAGTAGAATTGACGAAGCTAGGGAAGGCAGATCATTATACTGAACATAGTGATAATAATCCTAGCAGAAAAGAGAGTATAGATATAGTTTTCGAAGATGGAGGTTCTCCGAAACGCGTCAACGAAAGTAGAATTGACGAAGCTAGGGAAGGCAGATCATTATACTGAACACAATGATAATAATCCTAGCAGAAAAGAGAGTATAGATATAGTTTTTGAAGATGGAGGTTCTCCGAAACGCGTCAACAAAAGTAGAATTGACGAAGCTAGAGAAGGCAGATCATTATACTGAACACAATGATAATAATCCTAGCAGAAAAGAGAGTATAGATATAGTTTTCGAAGATGGAGGTTCTCCGAAACGCGTCAACGAAAGTAGAATTGACGAAGCTAGGTAAGGCAGATCATTATACTGAACATAGTGACAATAATCTTAGCAGAAAAGAGAGTATAGGTATAGTTTTTGAAGATGGAGGTTCTCCGAAACGTGTCAACGAAAGTAGAATTGACGAAGCTAGGGAAGGCAGATCGTTATACTCAACATAGTGAGAATAATCCTAGCAGAAAAGAAGAAGAATATAAAAAAAAATATTTTCAAAATATTAATGTCAAGGCTGGTTGAAACGTTTCTCCAATTTTACAATAACTTAATAAAACTTTCATGGTAATTGCTTTAAAAATTAAAATCCATATCAAGTCTACCGTTCGGCTTTTGGTTTGTGTGTTTGTTTGTAATGCAGTTCTGGTCAAACTCTCTGACCGATGTTTTCAAATATTGTACGAATGTACCTTGCATAAAGCCCAAAACTACGTATAATATTTTTTCCCATTCACTTCCGTTTCTAGTTTGCAGTTTCCTAGTTTGCAGTTTCCCATTTATAGTGACGATTATAGTTTTGTACAAAAGCACTGACTGTTTTTGAAATTTGGTACGAAAGTAATTCGTATGAAGTCCGAACGACGTACGTGTTTTCCCATTCATTTCCGTTTCAGGTTTGTAGTTTCCCATTTATAGTGACGATTATAGTTTTGGCCGAAATCACTTATTGATCGTTTTTGAAATTTGCTACGAAGGTACTTCGTATGAAGCCATAACGACGTACGCGTAACTTTTTCCCATTTACTTCCGTTTCTAATTAAAGTTTCCCATTTATAGTGACGATTACAGTTTTGGCCTAAAACACTGACTGATTGTTTTTGAAATTCGGTACGAAGGTACTTAGTATGAAGCCCGAACGACGTACGTGTAACTTTATCCCATTCACTTCCGTTTCTAGTTTGAAGTTTCCCATTTATAGTGACGATTATACACAGTCAAAAGCACTGAATGATTGTTTTTGAAATTTGGTACTAAGGTACTTAGTATGAAGCCCGAACGACGTATGTGTAACTTTATCCCATTCACTTCCGTTTCAAGTTTGAAGTTTCCCATTTATAGTGACGATTATACACAGTCAAAAGCACAGAATGATTGTTTTTGAAATTTGGTACGAAGGTACTTCGTATGAAGCCCGAACGACGTACGTGTAACTTTTTCCCATTAACTTCCGTTTCTAGTTTGAAGTTTCCCATTTATAGTGACGATTATACACAGTCAAAAGCACAGAATGATTGTTTTTGAAATTTGGTACGAAGGTACTTCGTATGAATCCCGAACGACGTACGTGTAACGTTTTCCCATTCACTTCCGTTTCTAGTTTGCAGTTTCCCATATATAGTGACGATTATACACAGTCAAAAGCACTGAATGATTGTTTTTGAAATTTGGTACGATGGTACTTCGTATGAAGCCCGAAAGACGTACGTGTGACTTTATCCCATTCACTTCCGTTTCTAGTTTGAAGTTTCCCATTTATAGTGACGATTACACACAGTCAAAAGCACAGAATGATTGTTTTTGAAATTTGGTACGAAGGTACTTCGTAAGAAGCCCGAACGACGTACGTGTAACTTTATCCCATTCACTTCCGTTTCTAGTTTGAAGTTTCCCATTTATAGTGACGATTATACACAGTCAAAAGCACAGAATGATTGTTTTTGAAATTTGGTACGAAGGTACTTAGTATGAAGCCCGAACGACGTACGTGTAACTTTATCCCATTCACTTCCGTTTCTAGTTTGCAGTTTCCTATTTATAGTGACGATTATAGTTTTGGCCAAAAGCACTGAATGATTGTTTTTGAAATTTGGTACGAAGATACTTAGTATGAAGCCCGAAAGACGTACGTGTGTCTTTATCCCATTCACTTCCGTTTCTAGTTTGAAGTTTCCCATTTATAGTGACGATTATACACAGTCAAAAGCACAGAATGATTGTTTTTGAAATTTGGTACGAAGGTACTTCGTAAGAAGCCCGAACGACGTACGTGTAACTTTATCCCATTCACTTCCGTTTCTAGTTTGCAGTTTCCCATTTATAGTGACGATTACAGTTTTGGCCAAAAGCACTGAATGATTGTTTTTGAAATTTGGTAAGAAGGTACTTCGTATGAAGCCCGAACGACGTGCGTGTAACTTTATCCCATTCACTTCCGTTTCTAGTTTGAAGTTTCCCATTTATAGTGACGATTATAGTTTTGACCTAAAACACTGACTGATTGTTTTTGAAATTCGGTACAAAGGTACTTCGTATGAAGTCCGAACGACGTACGCGTAACTTTTTCCCATTTACTTCCGTTTCTAATTAAAGTTTCCCATTTATAGTGACGATTACAGTTTTGGCCTAAAACACTGACTGATTGTTTTTGAAATTCGGTACGAAGGTACTTAGTATGAAGCCCGAACGACGTACGTGTAACTTTATCCCATTCACTTCCGTTTCTAGTTTGAAGTTTCCCATTTATAGTGACGATTATACACAGTCAAAAGCACTGAATGATTGTTTTTGAAATTTGGTACGAAGGTACTTAGTATGAAGCCCGAACGACGTATGTGTAACTTTATCCCATTCACTTCCGTTTCAAGTTTGAAGTTTCCCATTTATAGTGACGATTATACACAGTCAAAAGCACAGAATGATTGTTTTTGAAATTTGGTACGAAGGTACTTCGTATGAAGCCCGAACGACGTACGTGTAACTTTTTCCCATTAACTTCCGTTTCTAGTTTGAAGTTTCCCATTTATAGTGACGATTATACACAGTCAAAAGCACAGAATGATTGTTTTTGAAATTTGGTACGAAGGTACTTCGTATGAATCCCGAACGACGTACGTGTAACGTTTTCCCATTCACTTCCGTTTCTAGTTTGCAGTTTCCCATATATAGTGACGATTATACACAGTCAAAAGCACTGAATGATTGTTTTTGAAATTTGGTACGATGGTACTTCGTATGAAGCCCGAAAGACGTACGTGTGACTTTATCCCATTCACTTCCGTTTCTAGTTTGAAGTTTCCCATTTATAGTGACGATTACACACAGTCAAAAGCACAGAATGATTGTTTTTGAAATTTGGTACGAAGGTACTTCGTAAGAAGCCCGAACGACGTACGTGTAACTTTATCCCATTCACTTCCGTTTCTAGTTTGAAGTTTCCCATTTATAGTGACGATTATACACAGTCAAAAGCACAGAATGATTGTTTTTGAAATTTGGTACGAAGGTACTTAGTATGAAGCCCGAACGACGTACGTGTAACTTTATCCCATTCACTTCCGTTTCTAGTTTGCAGTTTCCTATTTATAGTGACGATTATAGTTTTGGCCAAAAGCACTGAATGATTGTTTTTGAAATTTGGTACGAAGATACTTAGTATGAAGCCCGAAAGACGTACGTGTGTCTTTATCCCATTCACTTCCGTTTCTAGTTTGAAGTTTCCCATTTATAGTGACGATTATACACAGTCAAAAGCACAGAATGATTGTTTTTGAAATTTGGTACGAAGGTACTTCGTAAGAAGCCCGAACGACGTACGTGTAACTTTATCCCATTCACTTCCGTTTCTAGTTTGCAGTTTCCCATTTATAGTGACGATTACAGTTTTGGCCAAAAGCACTGAATGATTGTTTTTGAAATTTGGTAAGAAGGTACTTCGTATGAAGCCCGAACGACGTGCGTGTAACTTTATCCCATTCACTTCCGTTTCTAGTTTGAAGTTTCCCATTTATAGTGACGATTATAGTTTTGACCTAAAACACTGACTGATTGTTTTTGAAATTCGGTACAAAGGTACTTCGTATGAAGTCCGAACGACGTACGCGTAACTTTTTCCCATTTACTTCCGTTTCTAATTAAAGTTTCCCATTTATAGTGACGATTACAGTTTTGGCCTAAAACACTGACTGATTGTTTTTGAAATTCGGTACGAAGGTACTTCGTATGAGGTCCAAACTACGTAAGTGTAACTTTTTCCCATTTACTTCCGTTTCTAGTTTGCAGTTTCCCATTTATAGTGACGTTTACAGTTTTGGCCAAAAGCACTGAATGATTGTTTTTGAAATTTGGTACGAAAGTACTTCGTATGAAGCCCGAACGACGTGCGTGTATCTTTTTCCCATTCACTTCCGTTTCAATATGGCGGCCTCTGATTTAACGATAACGAGTGTACGCAGATTTGGCAAAACGCATTGATCGGTTGTTTTGAAATTCGGTACATCGTTTTTGCATAAAACCAAAAACCACTCCCCAATATCCTTCCCTTGCAAAATGGCGACCTTTTGTATAACGACGACCAGTGGTGTTGGTGTTTCTTGTAACACTGGCTGAACGGCAAGACCAATCATAACTTGACATTGAGAAGGAATATAAAATTTCCAATAAAGATGGTGCACTTAAATTTCCTCTAAATTAGCGGAAACGTTTTCGAGTGTCAGAGCAATTGATTAGGAATTCGAGGTTTACTCTTTTTTCGAACTAATTAGTTTAGTAACGGTTTTCTTGCAGCATCACTAAATACATTTTGCGAGAAACAAAATGGATTACAGTCGCTGGGCATGTTTTAATTAATCAAGCGAAAACACGAAATAATGAGAGCATATCTTTAATTTATACTTGTTCAGTTAAGGTAATTATTTTAATTCCATTAATAAAACAAACATTATTTCTTCTTGTTTTCGTTTCACCCTCTTTGGTGTACGCTGAATCAATCATTTCTTGCGCGCTGTACTTTTCTTTGTTCCCAGTAGCTCTTCATTCTTTCCGATCTTCTTTTCCTCTCCTCTTCCGAAATGACAGGTTTAGGTCTTATTTTGGTTTTATCTTGGAATCTTATTCTTTCGTCCTTGGTACTTATCTTAGCAGTTTGGTCAAGCAGTGAATTTTCTGTAATTTTTAATTCTATTAGGTCTTTTTCAATTTCTTTAAACCAGTTCGGTTTTGTTTTACGATTATGGAAAAAATCAAACACCTGTTTCGTCAATCTATTGGAGTTCATTCTAAGAAGATGGCCGTAAAAATTTATTCTCCTTTTTCTCATAGTATCTGACAATTTTTCAATTTTCTTGTAGAGAGCTTCATTTCTTATATATACTACCTTATTATCCTGAAATTTTGTTCCTATAATTTTTCTTAAGATTTTCCTTTCCGTTATTTCAAGCTTTTCTATCTGGCCTATGCGATTCATGGTTAATGTTTCTGCTGCGTACAGTGCTTCCGGCTTGATCACTGTTTTATAATGTTTAATTTTGGACCCCCATGAAAGGGATTTCTTATTGTATGTTTCTTTCGTCAATTGGAAGGCCAATTCAAGTTTGTTTTTCCTGGATTCCATTGCCTTGCCTTCATCTGCATTCCAACTAATCCATTCACCAAGATATTTGAACTCTTTTACAATTTCTATTTTCTGTTCTTGGATTTTAAGGTATTTATTTGGGTATTTGTTGTTTTGGTCTTTTCAAAAGATATGTTTAGACCTATTTTAGCTGCTTGTTTCTTCAATTCAAGAATCTGCTCCCTTGCTTCCTCCATCAAACATTATTTATTATAGAAACTTTTAATCACGATAAAAATATAAAACGTTAAACGTATACAGTGTGCCCAACATTTGATACTCTAACAATTGCGTTAATAGGGCTGGTCATTTAGTATACTTAGCGGGATTAATTGTAATTTAAAATGTATCATTAAAATTTATATATATTTATAAACAATTGTGTACAAAGTACGTACAAGTTATGTTCAACTATAAACGCTCGACTATAACGTTTAACTATAACAAAAAATTTATTTATATACATAATTTAAAAGTTTTTGGTAAATAACATTGCATTTTTTCTAAACTATTTAAATTCAATCAAAATCGTTGTAGCTTTTAAATAAACGAAAGTACGTCACAGGTTTTTTTTTGTTATTTCCAGCAACATTTCTGTAATATAACTTTGAACTACCACTTTATAAATAAGAACTCAAATGTCATTTACTTTTCCCTTTTGAAGGTAATAGGATCGTATTACAAAGTAGGCAAATGCGAACTTACAAACGTAGTTTAGCCTAAGTAGGTTTGAATAGGTTGAGCATTAGGAAGGAGGACGGTTTTGCTGGGGGGGGGGGTTAAAGGGGTAGTGGGGAAATAATTGGACATTGCAAGAGGGCTTTAATATATATGCAGATACCGAGTGTCTGTATGCTTGAATGTGATTGGTCGCACTATTTTACTTCTTGTTTCTCATTTAGAGAAAGTAATGTGAGGAAGAAAAAACGTGTTTTATTGATTTCAATGTTAGTCTAAAATAGAGATGTTCAGTGATTGAAAACCAATTTCTTTGCAAACCGAGTGATGTACATTTCTTTGTCAAATTTCGTGTGCAGCTACCACAATAACAGATGGTAAGTTAACCCTAGAAGCGCTGAACAACTTATAGGTCGTTTAAAATCCTACCTCTAAGTGATGAGTGACTTATAAGCCGTTTGAAAACACCGTTACCTTAACACATTGTTTTAGCACATTTATCCCGTTGCAATCTTAATAAAATAAATACCATTAGAAAGTAGAGATTCTAAGCTTTATTTAGCATGTTTTAGATTTATGAAATTTGTATATAAATTGTTACAATAAATTCATAAGTAAACACACTAATTTCTAGTACTCGCCTTTACTTCTAGGCGACCGCCATATTGCCTGTTTTCAAACTAATATTTGACCTAATAAATAATTTTAAATAGAATTATGGTTAGTATCGTTTGAAAGATTGATCCTTCCTATTTAATTCATCTGTTGAATATTTTACCTACGAAATATAGTTCTGTATCTGTGATTTTTCAAACTGTGGTCTGCAAACGAAGTAAGAAACGACGAAATTACAGAGGTCCAAGAACCCCTCGATTTCTAGTATGTTTCTTGTCATAGATCAACTATTTTCTTCACAATTGTAGTGTGAAAGTTTCACTACAAAGTGACATATTGGCCGTAGACTAAACCGAAAGGCTAAGCCTTTTTTTTTGTCCTGAAATGTTGGTCATTTTTCGTCCGAGTAAGCATCAGTCCGCCATTGTGTGCCGTGCATGAAAGTGTGTGTTATTTCTCGTCATAATTTTGATATTTGTGTTGTTTTTGTTGTTGTTTAATGTTTATAATAGTGTAAATATTTCTAATTAGACAACAACAAATACAGATTGTGAAATTAAAAATTGTTTTTATTTAAATATGTGTGATAAAAGTGACTTAACGGCTAAACTAAAGATTTAGTTTGAACAAAAATAATCGTTAATTATTTGTCAATACACATTTGTGGAATTATCGATTATTGTCTAGTAACTATGAGTCAATTTAATATTTTGTTTTTTAAAGACAACAAACTGAAATTTTGAATTATAAAAAAACAATTCTGGAATTATCATCAAATTACTTACCTACATACCAAATTAAAAGAAAAGAAACTTTGATTCGGCCATTTTGTAAAGACAGACAAAGTTCTACAAGACATCTTTGTACACAGTATAAGCTCCAAATTGTAATTTGGGATTTTCGGAATTTCTGGCAATAGCTTCAATACTGGACATTTTGAGAAAACAATTAAAATGGAAATGTTATTCTTATAAATTTGAACAAAAATAATCGTTAATTATTTATCAATACACGTTTGTGGAATTATCGAGTATTGTCTAGTAACTATGAGTCAATTTGATATTTTGTTTTTTTAAGACAACTAACTCAATTTTGAATTATAAAAAAAATCTGGAATTTTCATCAAATTACTCACCTACATACCAAATTAAAAAAAAAAAACAAACTTTGATTCGGCCATTTTGTAAGGACAGACAAAGTTCTACAAGACATCTTTGTACACAGTATAAGCTCCAAATTGTAATTTGGGATTTTTGGAATTTCTTTCAATAACTTCAATATTGGACATTTTGAGAAAACAATTAAATTGGAAATGTTATTCTTATAAATTTGAACAGAAATAATCGTTAATTATTTGTCAATACACGTTTGTGGAATTATCGATTATTGTCTAGTAACTATGAGTCAATTTAATATTTTGTTTTTTTAAGACAACTAACTCAATTTTGAATTATAAAAAAAAACAATTCTGGAATTATCATCAAATTACTTACCTACATATTAAATTTAAAAAAAACTTTGATTCGGCCATTTTGTAAGGACAGACAAAGTTTCCTACACGATATCTTTGTACACAGTATAAGCTCCAAATTGTAATTTGGGATTTTTGGAATTTCTTTTAATAACTTCAATATTGGACATTTTAAGAAAACAATTAAATTGGAAATGTTATTCTTATAAATTTGAACAAAAATAATCGTTAATTATTTGTCAATACACGTTTGTGGAATTATCGATTATTGTCTAGTAACTATGAGTCAATTTAATATTTTGTTTTTTTAAGACAACTAACTCAATTTTGAATTATAAAAAAAAACAATTCTGGAATTATCATCAAATTACTTACCTACATATTAAATTTAAAAAAAACTTTGATTCGGCCATTTTGTAAGGACAGACAAAGTTTCCTACACGATATCTTTGTACACAGTATAAGCTCCAAATTGTAATTTGGGATTTTTGGAATTTCTTTTAATAACTTCAATATTGGACATTTTAAGAAAACAATTAAATTGGAAATGTTATTCTTATAAATTTGAACAGAAATAATCGTTAATTATTTGTCAATACACGTTTGTGGAATTATCGATTATTGTCTAGTAACTATGAGTCAATTTAATATTTTTTGTTTTTAAGACAACTAACTCAATTTTGAATTATAAAAAAAATCTGGAATTTTCATCAAATTACTTACCTACATACCAAATTAAAAAAAAGAAACTTTGATTCGGCCATTTTGAAAGGAGAGACAATGTTTTTTACAAGACATCTTTGTACACAGTATAACTAAAAACGGATTTAAACGGTGAATATTAGAGCATGTATATCAAAATATAAGACGTATACAAGTGCAACATTGTTTTCAATGCAAACAAATATGTTGCAGAAGTCAAAGTAATTGCATAACATGAAGCAGAGCACAGGGGCGGGTAGGCTACATGCCAAGCATGCATGTCTGCAGTAATGCATAAGTAATTTATGAAGGTCATGTGACTAAACATTGCTATCATATTATCTTTCAGTTACATTTAGTTAATTAAATTCTGAAAACATTCGAATTACATTTTTACATTCTTCAAATATGTTTATATGGTTTTTTAAAATGAATATGGTGTATCATAGGTCCTATATTAGCACACTCTATGTCCGCGGCAATTACCGGCTGTTACACAATGATTATAAAATATACCTCAAAGTTTAGGTAACGAGAAAATAGCATGAAAATAATGGAACGTTTTAACGAATTTCTTTTTGGAGCAGCCATCGCAATAAGACAAAGTACTATGAAATGTGCACCAATCCTAACTTTTAGATAAGGTTAACTAAAATGCTAACAAAATATCGGACTGTACCGTGTTTTGGAATAATTATTTTCAAGCACGTCTTTTGATATTTTGGCTCGGTTGTTAAAACGAATTTCTATTTAAGTGTTACAATCACTAACGTGAACAAATAATTCGAAAAATGGCACTAACTTTCTCCGAAATCCATTGCTATGTATTGATAAAAAATCAATTATAAAGTTATCAAAAAACAAACAGTCGCAAAGATTAAAGTATAAGGTGAATTTTTAAGAACTGGACAGATTCAATTCATAACTGAAGGTAGTATACTAAATAAGTTTAATTTAACTTATTTTTATTACAAATTTCGTACAGAGAACTGAGCTAGGGTTCTTCAAGTATGGCTGAAATGTAAACAAATCATTGTAAGTCAGTGTTAAGAAATCACCTTTTTAACCCCAGAAGCGCTTATAAGTCGTTATAGAAACGACTTATGAAGTCGTTTTAAATCCTATCTCTAAGTGATGAGCAACTTATAAGCCGGCTACTTATAAGCCGTTTGAAAACACCGTTACCTTAACACACAGTTTTAACACATTTATCCTGTTGCAATCTTAATAAAATAAAAGCCATTAGAAAGTAGAGATTCTTAGCTTTAATTAGCATGTTTTAGATTTATGAAATTTGTATATAAATTGTTCCAATAAATTCATAAGTAAACACACTAATTTCTAGTACTTGCCTTTGCTTCTAGGCGTCCGCCATATTGCACGTTTTCAAACTAATATTTGACCTAGTAAATAATTTTAAATAGAATTATGGTTAATATCGTTTGAAAGATTGATTCTTCCTATTTAATTCATCTGTTGAATATTTTACATACGAAATATAGTTCTGTATCTGTAATTTTTCAAACTGTGGTCTACAAACGAAGTAAAAAACGACGAAATTACAGAGGTCCAAGAACTCCTCGATTTCTAGTATGTTTCTTGTCATAGATAAACTATTTTCTTCACAATTGTAGTGTGAAAGTTTCACTACAAAGTGACATATTGGCCATAGACTAAACCGAAAGGCCAAGCCTTTTTTTTTGTCATGAAATGTTGTCATTTCTCGTCCGAGTAAGCATCAGTCCGCCATTGTGTGACGTGCATGAAAGTGTGTGTTATTTATCGTCATAATTTTGATATTTGTGTTGTTTTTGTTGTTGTTTAGTGTTTATAATTGTGTAAATATTTCTAATTAGACAATAACAAATATAGATTGTGAAATTAAAAATTGTTTCTATTTAAATGTATGTGATAAAAGTGACTTAACGGCTAAAATAAAGAATTTTAGGATTATTTTTACTGCGTAAAATACTCTTTTTCAAAATTTTAATTTTTGTAATTTTTTTAAAAGCGAAAATTGTTAGTTATGATATACGTTATTAATCAGTAGTTCTTTTTCTTCAAGAAAGTATAAAAAATATGTGTATTTGTTTCAGTTTACATACTGTTTTGCAAGGCTAAATGTTACTTGGCGATTTTTCAAAAATTGGTACTCAGAGTATTTTTACGTTTCAAATATTAAAACTTATAAAACAAACATATGTTTGTGTATACCGTTTTATTTACAAATAAATTTGCAAACTTTTGTATATTTTGAAAGAAAAATACAGAAAATTATTTTTATTTTTAAATGGGGCTATAATTTGATTGTTTTATTTCACAAATATATATATATATATATATATATATATATATATATATATATATGTAGGTCGCCTCGGTGGTCTAGTGGATAGCGTACTAGGCTTTCACCCCCCGAGGACCCGGGTTCGATTCCCGGCGAGGGCTTGGCATTTTCATACGATATACATCATCCCATCGTCTGCATTAGCCCAAGTGTGCACAACAGTCAGACGTTAAACACAATATATATATATATATATATATATATATATATATATATATATATACGCGTATATATATATTCCAACGCGTATATATACCAACTAGAATTCTATAGTTCATCTATAGAACCATCACTGAATTCTATACTTCATTCAGAAAAAAATTATGTACAACTCTTTCAGCTTTAAACAGAAATTATATTTTAATTTCAATTTCAAACATTACCATGCACAGTACAAGGAAAACTGCTTACACTTCACTGTGTTCTACATTACACTGTTAGGTTAAAATTTCCAACAGAATCGAACTTAGCCGATGCCTTACGAAAAAACGTTTCAAGAGATAACGATCAATGCACATAAATTTGTGTAAATTTTTGAAAATAAAATCGGAGTTATTTTTGAGGATATTTATTTAGGTTTTTTAATTTATTTACACTTACAGCAATGTTAAGGTATACTTACTTTTAACTACTTTTAACTACCACTTCTACTTTTAACTAAACAAATTAAGTAGTAGGCCTACTTTGACTTACAATGTGCGCCAAATTGAACAGCTTTTGTTTGCTTTAAGGAAATATGCAGCCCCAGAGGAAGTAAAAATCGGAAATAAACAAAACGCGGACAATGGATTGGACACGGGCAGAGCGACACCAAGATTTCGTCTGAAGCGGTCTACTTTATCATGCGAAATGTATAACATGCGTCAAATAACTCCGGTTACAAACTCTTGGAAAATCTTTTGCGCACAACTTTAGTCTTGACAGCACTTTCAAGAAACAGATTTGTGTGGTTTATGTTCCAACTTTTTTAACCCCCGCGCGCATGCGTAAATCTTTCTTAGACGAAATCCATACAATTTATTTCCACTATATAAGATCCTGCAATTTAAAATTTGAACTTACACGAAACACTTTTGGAGCGAAACTTTTAATGTAGGAGTGAATAGAAAGATGTCTGACGAACGGAAGAATGTAACAGAAATATGGAAACGAATTTTGTCTGTTTTTGTCTCCTTTTCGATAACAGTACACGCGTATTATACGATAACGTTGTGTTGCTTTGGTTTCGGTATTTTCCTTAGTTGAAGAACACGTGCACGTTGTAACCGCTTATAATACATTCGAAATTAATATAAAAGTTTATATTAATTGTTGTTAATATTGTTAGTTTTGAACAACATAACCTGAAACTTATTACAGGTTATCAGGTGTTCAGTGAAATCAGCTGATCGTTACGAAATAATATAAATCAACCGATCTTTTACAATAACTACAGTTATATCTAAGCTCGGAAGGGAAACCAGACCAGGGGGTGCAGACTAGCTGCACCTATTGAGAGGTCCCTCGCGGTACCCGAGTCTAAGACATACTTACACTTACAACACTACACTTACGACTTTAACACTTTACACTCACACTTACATTTAGGGAGGCGATAATAGCCTCAATGTGCTTTTCGCCTTAAAAAAAAATCTAGCTAGGTTCACGTATTTATTTATTTAAACAAATCAAGATATTTGTAAACATATCTTCAAACTAATTATACGAGGTGTGGCTATTAAATTTTTGGCACACACTTTTCGCATGTTCAAATAGTCACGTAAAATTTGCCGTACACATGCCTATAGTTTCACCAATTGCACGAATACTTAATCGACGGTCAGACCGAATCAAATTAGCAATTTTTTCGACACTGTCATCCGTTTTTGACGTTGAAGGGCGACCTGGCCGCGAATCATCTTCAACGTCTTGTCGGCCGTCTTGAAAACGCTTAAACCATTCAAAAACACGTACCCGCGATAAACATTCACTGCCATACACTTCTTTCAGTAAATTATAAGTTTCAGTAGCGGTTTTTCCAAGTTTGAAGTGAAATTTAACAACAATTCGTTGCTCTATTATTACACTAACCATTTTTTTCTGGCAAAACAAAATAACAACACTAACGAAAATGAAGGTTATGACTAAACGGTGTTGGTTACACAAACACCTAACTGCATTCTGAAGAGAAAGCTTCACACTAAACAGTTGTCGGTCAATGGCGGTTGGCGCATGCGCATTTGTTCCGCAGCAGCGTCAGTCTCGTTATTTAATAGCCACACCTCGTATATTCATCAAAGATATCAACAAAAGCTTCGCTTCTGACGGCAACTCTCCGAGTTCCACACGCATACCTTTTTTCGATTAGTAGCACAGAACAAATAATGAGATTCTTTTTCATTGTTAATTTTTTTAAGAACGTTTTATTTATACAAACAGACAAACAACACGTAAACATTCTACATGCTACTCATAAGGTACGAGTACAACAGTACAAACTCAATAGCTCACGGCAACACTAAGATCTCATTGTACAGTACAAATCCTAAACTCTTTTAGTATTATTCCTGATTTAACCTTTTCAAGGTCACAGAGTTTGACGACCTCAATCACAAATTCCTTTCCTTCGTCAGCAGTAAGGCACAAATAACGGTAATGGTATTTGTAATAACGTATAATTTTCCGATTGCGTGCAGATAACGGTCTACAAACACTGTACAGGGTGTTCCGATAGAAAACTTTTAAATATATGCGATCCATATCCGCTAAGTCCCTGGACACTTTATATTTTGATAATGGGTAAGTATTTCTCTGCACTCCTTAATTCAAAGACTAGCGCCAACAACCTTGGTTCCTTTGGGAGAGACTACCATTTCCTTCGCCTATCATAAACTTGTACGTGGGCTATACAGAAAGTCGGTTACGTTTTGGTATAAAAAAACGAAGTACAAGAGAAACTTTTTATTATATACATTTGAAAGTGGCGCTAAAATACTATTTTTTTATATAGTCGCCATGTAAATTTAGACACTTATCATAGCGGTGAACCAGCTTTGAAATTCCAGTGTCGCAGAATTCTGCCGCCTGAGACACAGTCAGGTTGTCACGCCCTCCCGCAGTTCCGCGTCGTCATCAAAACGCTGCGTCGCAAGCCAGGTCTTCATTTCAGGAAACAGTTGATAATCGCTGGGAGCAAGATCCGGACTGTAAGGTGGATGTGGAAACACTCCCACTTGAAAACATCCAGGACTTCTCCAGTTCGATTGGCTGTGTGTGGTCGGGCGTTGTCGTGCAGAAACGGAATTTTTGAACTCAACTTTCCTCTGCGCTTGTTTCGAATTGATCTTAAATAATCCAAGGTTTCGCAATACCTTGCAGAGTTTATTGTCGTGCCACGTTCTAAGAAATCAACAAGGACTCTTTTCCTGTCCCAAAAAACATTTGCCATGATCTTCCTTGCAACAAAGTTTGCATGCATTTCCTTGGTTTTTGGGGGGAATTTATGTGCCCCCATTCCATAGACTGCAATTTGGTTTCGCAGTTGACACGTTTCACCCAAGTCTCGTCTCCTGTAACGATTCGATCGATTAGTGAGTCACCATCCTTTTCGTAACTGTCCAAAAATGTCAACGAAGCAGCCATACGCTGATTTTTATGTTTCAGTCAAGATTTTCGGTGCCCATCTTGCACAAAATTTGTGGTAACCTAACTTTTTGTAACAATCTCATGCGACAAACTTCTTGAAATTTGTGGAAAACTAAACGATAGCTCTGTTATTGTGAACCGACGGTCTTTCATTTTCTCATCGACTTTAGAGACAATTTCATCGGTCACAATGCTTGGCCGTCCACTTCGTTCTTCGTGCACATTAGTTCGGCCATTTTTAAACCTAACGCACCATTGATGCACTCCGCTTCCAGTGATCACATCGTTCCCATAAACGTCACAGAGTTGGTGATAAATCTCAATTGGTTATTGTTCTTAGCCAACAAAAACCGTATCGCCGACCGCACTTGACAGTTCGGGATTTTCAATAGCGGCGCACATTTCAAACTAGTATCGTACGTAACCTGTCATTAGCACTGGATAGCCACTGAACAGACGAAAGATCTGACACCAAGATGGCCGCGATACACGAAACGTAACCGACTTTCTGGACAGTCGTCGTAGTATTCATAAAATACTTTTGCAAAGTAAAATTTCTTTACGCTTAGGATATTAACATTCATTTTAACGCTCACGCTCATGATTTTCGGATCGAGACCCGATTACTGCCGAACAGGAAAGCTATTGTTACAAACCCTTTTGTCTGTTCGTTTGAGATCACACGAAACAAGCCGTTGATACATAAATTTCATTTACTTTGATTGGTCATCGTATTTTATTTAATAACATTCAAATACCTTTCTTATTGTATAATAAACCCGCGTGAATACATTGAGACCACAGGCCTACACTAAGACATATTAGTGTAAGGTTAGGTAAGGTGAAAATATAAACTGACAGTTTTTTTTATTAACAGTCTTGATACTCGAATTTGAGAATGATTTGAGGTCACATTAACATAATTGAAGAGGTTTTTTTTATCTGTAATCGTGAGAAGTATTAAAAGCTAATTTGTATCATTTAAGGATGTAAAAGTCTGTTTAAGTTCACAACAAAATTTTGAAACTTTTGCGATATTTTTTCTCTGTAGATTAAAAGAAAGGGAAAAACGTAAAATATACTTGTTTGAACTATCACCGAGAAAAGCAGCATTGTACTGAAAGCATTTATCTTTCATTTCGTTCTCCATAAGAAGATCCTTCTTTATTTTATTCCATTTAGTTTCATAAATACTTTTAAATCCAAAAATACCCGAGCAAAAATAAACGAGACAAAAATGTTTTCTAAATTTTATAAGTACGAAGTCCTTTTATAATTTTTCATTAACGCATAATTTGTTAACTTTTGCTCGTCTTGTAGCTGCCATATTGATAAAAACAAATCAAATTCTATGTTCAGAATTCACTAGGTGTGTTCAGAAAGTAACGAGAATTATTAAATTTCGCGGGCTTGTCCGATTGTCAAACATTTTTTTAAATGTTGGTATACATGCCCTTGAAGTATGATAAAACTTTCAGCTGTTTTCATTGTTGAATTTGTCTGTGACAGCCACTAAGGTTAGACGTGTTTTTATGAGCTCGATTTTCGTTTGTTAAAAGAAATGGATCAACGAATTTTTATCGAATTTTGCGTAAAAAATGGAATAAAGTGTAACAAAGTGTGTGAAATGTTAACAAAGGCCTATGGTGAGTCTGCTTCGAGTAAAGCAAGAGTTTAAGAGTGGTATAAGCGTTTCCAAGAAGGTCGTGAAGACGTTGAAGATGACGAACGCCCTGGACGCCCCAGCACATCAACAACAGATAAAAACATGGAAAAAGTGAAAGAAATGGTTATGAACAATCGCCGAATCACAATTAGAGAGGTCGCTGATGACGTTGGCATATCGATTGGATCATGTCATGACATTGTTTCTAATGTATTGTGTATGAAACGCGTAGCAGCAAAATTCATTACAAAATTGTTGAATTTTGAACAAAAACAGCGGCGAATGGAAGTTGCTCACGAGTCACTAAATGAAGTCAACGATGATGCAGAATTACTGAAACGTATTATAACAGGTGACGAAACATGGGTTTACGGATATGACGTCGAAACTAAGGCTCAATCATCCCAGTGGAGGCATTCTGGCTCGCCAAGACCGAAAAAGGCTCGACAAGTGCGGTTGAACGTGAAGGTTATGCTCACTGTGTTCATCAATATTAATGGTATAGTGCATTATGAATTCCTGCCACCAGGTGAAACGGTCAATAAGGAGTACTACGTACAAGTTCAACGCTGTTTGCGTGAAGTAATCCGAAAAAAACGCCCGTATCTGTGGAAAAACAATTCATAGCTTTTGCACCACGATAATGCACCAGCTCACACTTCATTGCTTGTTCGTGAATTTTTGGCCAAAAACAGTACTGTAACGATGCCCCAACCTCCATATTCGCCAGACATGGCTCCGTGTGAGTTTTTCCTATTTCCGAAAATAAAGAGAACCTTTTAAAGGGCCGTCGTTTTACAGCCGTAGATAACATTAAAAGCACATCGCTGAAAGAACTAAAGGCTATCTCAAAGATCGAGTTTGAGAAGTGTTTCGAGGATTGGAAGAAGCGTTGGCACAAGTGCATAATCTCCAATGGCGACTATTTTGAAGGTGACAACATCAATGTAGAAGAATAAATAAATATTTTGTTTAAAAAATTAAAATTCCCTTTATTTTCTGAACACACCTCGTATAAAGTCGTAATGAACATTTTCCTATTTCAAACTGTTATTTTCCGTTTACTTTTAGTCACCATTTTGAACATAACGTTTAGGCGTTAAAGGTACACTCGGATTTAAAACACAAGTTACTGTTGAAGATTTGAATTTTACGGTTTATCAGACGCAGCCAGATTTTCATTTAAAATCGTTTTTGAAGAAACTTTTTGGTCGTGTTTTTGGTTTTACATAAGTTACTAAATTGTCTAAGAAAAGTATTTATGAAATATGCCAACATACCACATTTTATCACAATCGTTTCAACGGTTCGAACTAGAACCAAGTCAAGTAAACAGGTTAAGACGGGTTGTTATCGTTTAGAAAACCAAATATTTACATCTCGGGACTCATAAAATGTCATTTTTTTAAGTGAAATAACAAAAATAATACAGACGTCAATGGCGAGTGACAGGAATACGCCTAGTTTTGTGTACGTACTGGAACAGTGTACACTAGTGGTGGGGCGCCAAACTGTTAAAAACTGATTTTCTATAAACGACAAACAAACTGCTTTTCTAAACGGAAACAAGCAGTTGGATTTGGACTGGTTTATGATTTGTTAAATGAGGAACGTCTTTCCGTACTGCCACACCTACGTTCTATTCGAACGCTGCCGCAAGCGCTAAAACTGTTTTCCTGCTAACTGCTTTTCTTCTACCTGCTTTTATGCTTTTCCCTTTATTCCAAAGTTGCTTGTTGCTTGTAGTGAAGTAAGAACTGTTTGGTCAACGTCAACGTTTATCTCTATTTTGCTGCGAGTTGTACGAGGGCTATTCAGAAAGTAGATTACGTTTTTGGATAAAAAAAAAAACTAAGTACAGGAAAAAAATTTTATTATATACATTTGAAAGAGGAACTAAAATACTATTTTTCGACATAATCGCCAAACAAATTTAGACATTTGTCATATCGGTGAACTAGCTTTGAAATTCCCGTGTCGTAGAATTCCGCCGCCTGTGACGCCAGCCAGTCAGTCACGCCCGCGCGGAGATCTGCGTCGTCATCGAAGCGCTGTGTTGCAAGCCAAGTCTTCATCTTCGGGAATAAGTGGAAATCACTAGGTGCCAGGTCCGGACTGTAGGGTGGATGAGGGAAAATCTCCCACTTGAAGGCCGTCAAGACGTCTTTTGTTCGATTTG
>CM040189.1:5199459-5239459 GCA_022606455.1 Callitettix versicolor | reverse complement strand
TTTTATGGACGGAATAATCGCCAGTACATTTTCATTGGTAATCATCAGCTCGTTATTGACGAAATAATCACCTTCACATTATTTACAGATTAATCGCCAATATATTTTTGTTTGATAATCATCAGCACATTATGGACTGAATAATCACCCTCACATTATTGACCGAATAATCGCAAATAAATTTTTGTTTGATAATCATCAGCGCATTATTGACGGAATAATCACCCTCACATTATCGACCAAATAATCACCAATATATTTTTGTTTGATAATGATGAACACAGTATTTACGGAATAATTACCTTCACATTATTGACCGAATAATCACCAACACATTTTTGATTAATAATCATCAACACATTATTGACTGAATAATCACCCTCACATTATTGACCGAATAATCACCAACACATTTTTGATTAATAATCATCAACACATTATTGACTGAATAATTACCCTCACATTATTGACAGAATAATCGCCAATAAATTTTTGTTTGATAATCATCAGCACATTATTGACGGAATTATCACCCTTACATTATCGACCGAATAATCACCAATATATCTTTGATTGATAATGATGAACACATTATTTACGGAATAATTACATTCATATTATTGACCGAATCATCACCAACACATTTTTGATTAATAATCATCAACACATTATTGACTGAATAATCACCCTCACATTATTGACGGAATAATCGCCAATAAATTTTGTTTGATAATCATCAGCGTATTGACGAAATAATCACCTTTACATTATCCACCGAATAATCACCAATATATCTTTGATTGATAATGATGAACACATTATTTACGAAATAATTATCTTCACATTATTGACCGAATAATCACCAACACATTTTTGATTAATAATCATCAACACATTATTGACTGAATAATCACCCTCACATTATTGACGGAATAATCGCCAATAAATTTTATTTGATAATCATCAGCGTATTGACGGAATAATCATCCTCACATTATTGACCGAATAATCGCCAATAAATTTTTGTTTGATAATCATCAGCGCATTATTGACGGAATAATGGTATTTAAAGGGTTTCCCAACGGACAAAATAAAATTAGCATAACTTAACTTCTCAGAAGCTGATGTCATATTGGACGAAAAATTCTTAAATAAAGTTATACAAAAAAATTTTAAAAAACGTATTTACAGTTTGCGAGAAATAATCAGATCGACTGTTACTGTGTCAAAATTTATTTCTTCCTATTTTTCGCAGAACCGTATTACTCTGTTTTTCATATAACTAAAATTTTAGGAAAACTTATGGAGCTAATTCTTATAAAATGTCTCATCACAAATTTAATTTAAAAAAAATCGATGACTTGACAGATGCACTTGCAATTTTAAAAATTATTTTTTTCTTTTAATTGAAATATCTCACAATTACAAAAACGGAACTTAAATTTCGGCATCTAATTTTGTCCAATAATTTTAACAATTGTCATTATTAGTGCACGTAGCGTTCAACTGTACTGCTAGTCAAGTTAAAGTACGTTTAAAAGATAATATATCATAAAGTCTGTTGTATAGTTTCTATAAATATGAGAACGGACCATTGATATTAAGTTTTAGTTTATTTTATCGTTCCAAGTAGACTATTTCACTTTATCTGACCACTGTCTGACGAAAGAAAACGGCATATTATTAAGCTGGATAATTGCTTTTAAGGGTTAGAATAGAAAGAGAGGGTTAGATGTCTTGAGCGTCGAGTGGGGTGGGTGTGGGGGTGCGATCAATTCGTTCAAGGTCGCTGAGTGAACAAGGACCCGCCCTAAACACGCGTGGGTCTCTTGCCCCCTTTACTGCCCTGGTAGGCCTATTATCTGTGCCAGTCGTGTTTACTAAGTCTGCTAGTACTAATATTAAGTACTAAAAACAGTAACAGTGTAAATAATTAATAATTTTTTCCCGCTTCGATGCAACTACAGATATTAGGGTATTTACCGTAAAAAAGCACAAATTTTACTTTTTTTCTAAATTGGCTCTAACGATTTTATTAAAATTAGTTGAAATATTGCATTGGAACGGCGAAACAAAACAGTTATTTTCGTACGACTCGAAAGCTAACAGCAAAAATGTACATGTTATAACATGAAAATTGATAAATAAAAGCAGTGTGCCAAAAATCACGTAAACAAACAGAAATGTATAATTCGAGAGAACAAAACAAAATCCTGGTTTTTTAGAACTAACAAAAAACAAAATGGTGGCGCAATTGAAAAAGAATAAATACTGGAAGTCCGTTAAAAGGATTTTTACTGAAATCAGAATGACGATTTATTTAATTAAAGAATAACCAATACAGCTTTTGCAATATGTATTACTGAATTTTTGTTAATTAAAATATAGTATACTCATTTCATTTATGAATATTTCTGAGGTGAATTTGATAAAATTAATTAAGCCGCCTCGGTGGCCTAGTTGATAGCGCACTGGGCTTTCACCCCGAGGACCCGGGTTCGATTCACGGCCAGGGCTTGGCATTTTCTTACGTTTTAAATCATCCCATCGTCTGCATTAGCCCAAGTGTGTTAGCCGCCTCGGTGGCCTAGTTGATAGCGTACTGGGCTTTCACCCCGAGGACCCGGGTTCGATTCCCGGCCAGGGCTTGGCATTTTCATACGCTATAAATCATCCCATCGTCTGCATCAGCCCAAGTGTGTTAGCCGCCTCGGTGGCCTAGTTGATAGCGTACTGGGCTGTCACCCCAAGGACCCGGGTTCGATTCCTGGCCAGGACTTAGCATTTTAACACGCTATAAATCATCCCATCGTTTGCATTATCCCAAGTGTGTTAGCCGCCTCGGTGGCCTAGTTGATTGCGTACTGGGCTGTCACCCCAAGGACCCGGGTTCGATTCCTGGCCATGGCTTAGCATTTTCATACGCTATAAATCATCCCATCGTCTGCATTAGCCCAAGTGTGTTAGCCGCCTCGGTGGCCTAGTTGATAGCGTACTAGGCTTTCACCTCGAGGACCCGGGTTCGAGTCCCGGCGAGGGCTTGGCATTTTCATACGCTATAAATCATTCCATCGTCTGCATTAGACCAAGTGTGTTAGCCGCCTCGGTGGCCTAGTTGATAGCGTACTAGGCTTTCACCTCGAGGACCCGGGTTCGAGTCCCGGCGAGGGCTTGGCATTTTCATACGCTATAAATCATTCCATCGTCTGCATTAGACCAAGTGTGTTAGCCGCCTCGGTGGCCTAGTTGATAGCGTACTAGGCTTTCACCTCGAGGACCCGGGTTCGAGTCCCGGCGAGGGCTTGGCATTTTCATACGCTATAAATCATCCCATCGTCTGCATTAGCCCAAGTGTGTTAGCCGCCTCGGTGGCCTAGTTGATAGCGTACTGGGCTGTGACCCCGAGGAACCGGGTTCGATTCCCGGCCAGGGCTTAGCATTTTCATACGCTATAAATCATCCCATCGTCTGCATTATCCCAAGTGTGTTAGCCGCCTCGGTGGCCTAGTTGATAGCGTACTTTGCTGTCACCCCGAGGACCCGGGTTCGATTCCCGGCCAGGGCTTGGCATTTTCATACGCTATAAATCATCCCACCGTCTGCATTATCCCAAGTGTGTTAGCCGCCTCGGTGGCCTAGTTGATAGCGTACTGGGCTTTCACCTCGAGGACCCGGGTTCGATTCCCGGCCAGGGCTTGGCATTTTCATACGCTATAAATCATCCCACCTCTGCATTAGCCCAAGTGTGCACAATAGTCGGACGTTAAAAAAAAAAGATAAAATTAAGCCTCTTTTAAATTAAGCCAACATTGTTAATTTCACTTTATTGAATTTTTGGGACTAACTACGCTATTTCTTTAACATACCTCAGAAAAATTATCTATAATCAAAATAGGCTCTCATTTTAAGATTCCCGTTCTGATCGTCCCATAACCGCCCCACAGTTTATTTTTCAACGGAAATAATCTAATTATTAATAATTTACGACAATATGTTCAAAAGTCTTTGAAACTTTTCAACATTTTCCCGTTACGAAAGTATTACAGCCAGTGTACACGGCTTCTTTGAACATTAAACGTTTATGGATAATAACGTAGTGAATATGGAAATTGGTTAAGAGAAGCCCTCAAAGTAATAGTGGTTATATAGCAGTTACCAAAAGGGGGAGAGAGAACGTAAGGACATAATAATGAGGGGAAGAATAAGTATATTGCGGCTTATCTGCGCCATTGTGTAAAATACGATATTAAAGCAAGCAGATAAGACAGACGTTTAATATTTCTATTAGAGCTTTTTTAAGTTAAAAAAACATTATTTTTCAGACATAAATAGCATTTAATGCGACACGTTTTAAAATATTTGAGTGTAACAGATGATAATTACTGACATAGTTAAAGATATAAAATACTTTTTTGTGGCAAGAAAATCTTACAAATTGTTTATTTTTCTTCTCTATTTGTTTCACCCAACTTTGGGGTACACTAAATCAATCACTATTTAATGTTCTGTGCCTTCCTCGTAGCCCAGTATTGCTTCATTCGCTGTGGTCTTGCTTTTCTTTCTTCGTCAGAGATTTGGATCGTTCGCTTGGATTTGACTTTGCCTTGGAACCGTTGCTTCTTGTCCTTGGTTATTGTTTTGGCTGTTCTGTCCATGAGCATAGTGTCAGTGATCTGCAGTTCTGTTATGTCTTTCCCCGTTTCTCTAAACCAAAGTGGTTTGGCTCTTCTACTGCGAAAGTAGTCAAATATTTTTTTGGTTAGTCTATTTTTGTCCATTCGGAGGATGTGCTCATAAAAATCAATTCTCCTTTTTCTTATTGTGTCTGATAGTGTTTCAGTTTTTTTGTAAAGAGTTTCATTACTGATGTGGAGTAATTGGTTATTACGGAATTTGGGGCCTAAGATTTTTCTTAAATATTAGGAAAACAATATTTTTCCTAACAAGGACTGTTTATTTTTATTGATAAAGATTATTTTTTATTAAAGACTTGATTCACTTTAATATTCAGGTTACAGCGTTTCGCCTCTAGTGTAAATAACAGGCATAACTAGTTCTTATTTTTAAATTGATCCGATCTGTTTTTTTGTCAACATTTAACAATTTTACAAAGAGAGTGGTTCTCAATATATCGAACTCATAAGTTTTTCAAAAAAACGTTTAAGATTTTTTGGAGAAAAAATTAATAAAAAGTATAATTTTCCAATATATGTTTCAATGGTTTTCACAAAATACAGTACTCGACCCGCAGGGGGGGGGTCAATGTGCTGCACTCTCAGGGGGACACTTTACATTGCACATTCCCCGCAGGGGGTGCAGGCTAGCTGCACCTATTGAGAGGATTTAGACGTCCCTCGCGGTACCCGAGTCTAACACACGAC
Organism: Callitettix versicolor; assembly: GCA_022606455.1. NCBI lineage: Eukaryota > Metazoa > Arthropoda > Insecta > Hemiptera > Cercopidae > Callitettix > Callitettix versicolor. The sequence continues at coordinate 5,234,078 of CM040189.1, read as the reverse complement.
ACTTACAGCACTACACTTACGACTTTAACTTTTTACATTCACATGGAATTTACATGGAGGCGATAATAGCCTAAATGTGCTTTTCGCCTTAAAAAAAATCAAATACAGTACGTAAGTTTCCAAACAAAATGTATGGATCTATAAAAAAAAAAAAAAAAAAAAAAAAAAAAAAAAAAATGGGTCCAAAAGCTGTGAAAAATAAGATTGGTTTAATTTATTAAGATCATTTCACCCTAAAATATGTCTTGAAAATAGTCTAATGACTGAGTCAGTTAAGCAAATGGGAAATATAAAATTAAAATTTGTGAGAAAATTTAAAAATAATAAATCCCGACACCACCAGCTGTTTTCCTTCGATTTTTTTACATTAATTGTTTTTATTTCGAATCTATTGCACTGACTTTGAATTATAATTCTGATAAGAAATGAATGATAATGATCAGCTGTAAATAAAATATTTTTTTAATACTGTTTGCTATGGTCTGCATTAGTCCAAGTGTGCACAATAGTCGGACGTTAAACACCAATATATATATATATATATATATATATATATATATATATATATATATATATATATATATATATATATATATATATATATATATATATATATATATGTGTGTGTGTGTGTGTGTGTGTGTGTGTGTGTGTGTGTGTGTGTGTGTGTGTGTGTGTGTGTGTGTGTGTGTGTGTGTGTGTGTGTGTGTGTGTGTGTGTGTGTGTGTGTGTGTGTGTGTGTGTGTGTGTGTGTGTGTGTGTGTGTGTAGTTTTTAGTGGATTAAAATGTGTTTTAATTTATAAATCTTAAAAAAAAATTTTAAATATGGTTTTTTTGTCGGGCATGGTTTATTTTTGTGTCTTTACGGTAAATTAAAAATATTTCTCGGAATTAAATGTTCTATATATGAAATAATTAAATTTGGTTACTTGTTGGAAATTCGCTTCCAATAAAAGAAAAGTCTACAAACACACACTCTAGAAGTTAAACGTACTATTTTAAAAATGTATATACATTTGTTTTTTAATACAATTTTTGCAATATTTTAATAAGTGTTGGACACATTTTTAAAACGCGTGCAAAAATTTATATTTTTTAGATGCTAAAATTATTATTTGAAATAACGAATTTTTAGTTTTATGTCCCAAATTAGCTTTCAAATTTATCGTGTTTTGGAACAGTCTGTGTTTATAAATTTCGCCTCATTAAATTCTCTATAGACTATTATGCGGAAGTTAAAAATTTGTAAAACAGTTTTAGAAAATCACGAATTGACGCGTAAGAAACAAATTGGTGCATTATTTTTCCTGAAGTAGTTCGTAGCCTCGAACACAATCGTTCAAGAGCTCTTCACAACAGCGCAAAGCCTCGCTGCAGGGCTCCTAAGCTCGTTACAGCCAAAGTTATAAAGCACCATATTACATGCAAGACGGTTTTAATGAACAGTTCAGAAGTTGCATTAAATGCATTTATATTAATGCAAAAAAGCAAACTGTAAACATTTTCTGTATTCATTCCAGATAAAACAACGCTCGTTTTTACTCAGCTGATTGATATACAGCTGATCGGAATTTCATGTCTTGTAACACCTTATTTGGTACGAAGGTAGTCAGTTATATCTTACACTATTTGTGAAAAGAAGGTTAGACATTTCATATGTTTTGATTAACGTAAACTACACTTTTAAATGGAGGTGAAATTATTGTCAATTTTTGGTAAACTCAGTGTAAAAAATTGTGAGCAATATTAAAAATTGTCTTGTGATGATAAAATTTGTATGAATGAAAATTTAATACAATTACCCAAGTTATATTTGTATCAATACGAGGTGTGTTCAGAAAGTAACGAGAATTTTAATTTTTTGAACAAAACATTTATTTATTCTTCTACATTGATGTTGTCGCCTTCAAAATAGTCTTCATTGGAGATTATGCACTTGTGCCAGCGCTTCTTCCAATCCTCGAAACACTTCTCAAACTCGATCTTTGAGACAGGCTTTAGTTATTTCAACGATGCGCTTTTAATGTCATCTACGGCTGTAAAACGACGGCCCTTTAAGGTTCTCTTTATTTTTGGGAATAGGAAAAAGTCACACGGAGCCGTGTCTGGCGAATATGGAGGCTGGGGCATCGTTACAGTACTGTTTTGGTCAAAAATTCACGAACAAGCAATGAAGTGTGGAGCTGGTGCATTAACGTGGTGCAAAAGCCATGTTTTTCCACAGATCCGGGCGTTTTTTTCGGATTGCTTCACGCAAAGGGCGTTGATCTTGTAGGTAGTACTCCTTATTGACCGTTTCACCTTGTGGCAGGAATTCATGATGCACTATGCCATTAATATCGAAAAACACAGTGAGCATAACCTTCACTGTCGTGCCTTTTTCGGTCTTGGAGAGCCTGAATGCCTCCACTGGGATGATTGAGCCTTAGTTTCGACGTCATATCCGTAAACCCATGTTTCGTCACCTGTACGAATACGTTTCAGTAATTCTGCATCGTCGTTGACTTCATTTAGTGACTAATGAGCAACTTCCATTCGCCGCTGTTTTTGTTCAAAATTCAACAATTTTGGAACGAATTTTGCTGCCACGCGTTTGATACACAAAACATTAGAAACAATGTCATGAGATGATCCAGTCGTTATGCCAACATCATCAGCGACCTCTCTAATTGCGATTGGGCGATTGTTCATAACCATTTCTTTCCCTTTTTTTACGTTTTCATCGGTTGTTGATGTGCTGGGGCGTCCAGGGCGTTCGTCATTTTCAACGTCTTCACGGCCTTCTTGGAAACGCTTATACCACTCGTAAACTCTTGCTTTGCTCACATCAGACTCACCATAGGCCTCTGTTAACATTTCACACACTTTGTTACACTTTATTCCATTTTTTACGAAAAATTTTATACAAATTCTTTGATCCATTTCTTTTAACAAACGAAAATCGCCGAGCTGATAAAAACACGTCTAACCTTAGTGGCTGTCACAGACAAAGTCAACAATGAAAACAGCTGAAAGTTTTATCATACTTCAAGGGCATGTATACCAACATAAAAAAAATATTTGACAATCGGATTCTCTATGCCCGCAAAATTTAAAAATTCTCGTTACTTTTTGAACACACCTCGGAATAAGAATTTAGGTGATTAAGATGAAGGTATCGTTCTTTATATTAACGATTGAAGGTATTCAAAATTATAGTCAAACAAACATAAGGACGACCTTCAATAGTTATAGACGATATTGCAGTTGCAAATAATGGGATTTTTAATAGCACTCAGTATGGTAAAAGCAGTTTTAAGAACAACTTGACTAAGTAATAGAACCGTATGGCTTAATTTTAGAAGGCAGCTGAGACTACCCTTATAAAATTCAAAAGAAGTTTCAATTTTAAAGATACTGATTACCCCTTTTTTTATTACCCCAAATGTCGGTAAGGGAAGGGTGGCTTGATGAAATTTTATTATTTAACGGGACAAGGTCGGTCAATAATCCTCCGAAAACAGCTGAACAAAGTTTACATGAGTTGAAGCTTCCAGCACGGTAACGTTTATCCTCCAACCTCATCATTGGCTTTTGTTTTTAAATGTTCAAAATTGAATCACGAAAACAGTCACAATCAACAACATTCCTTATATATGCTACATAGTAAAGTGATTCCAGAGTGCCAGAATACTGTACGGAGAACGAAAAGCTTATGCACAATGGAATGTCGCCACGCACTTGCAATCAGGCGAAAATCATTTTCACACTTTGGAAGCCGGGTAATTGGAAGCCAGTGTGCAATGTTTTGGCCTCCGAAGTTTCTAGACTTGAACTCTATGGACTTCTAGCGCTGAGGCTACCTGAAGGACCGCTTAAAACAAAAAAATCATTCAAGAAATTACGGCAGTTCTTGAAGAAGTACAGCAATCAGCCTCCATACCGTAGAGGCTAAATTGTTCACTTAAGTTAATTGAAACGGATATATTTGGTTATATTTTGATACTGAATATTGCTTTATCTGTAAGTATTGTACCTATACAGGGTCAAAGTTTATACACAAATACATAGTCTGTAATAAATTTTACGCCACTTTTCGGTAGACAAACTGTTGGAAATTAAAATTTCTCAAAATTGGCTGTGAAGATTTTGATCACATTTCGTTTAAGTAAATTTCATAAGATTCAAAACAAAATGCATGAGTCTCTAATTTAAATTTCTCAAAATTGGTTGTGAAGATTTTGATCATATTTTGTTTAAATGTATTTCATAAGATTCAAAAAAAAATGCATGAGTCTCTAATTTAAATTTCTCAAAATTGGCTTTGACGATTTTGATCACATTTTGCCTAAATAAATTTCATAAGATTCATAACAAAATGCATGAATCTATAATATAAATTTCTCAACATTGGCTGTGAAGATTTTGATCACATTTCGTTTTTAGTATATTTCATAAGATGCAAAACAAAATGCATGAGTCTCTAAAATAAATTTCTCAACATTAGTTGTGAAGATTTTGATCACATTTTGTTTAAGTATATTTCATAAGATGCAAAACAAAATGCATGAGTCCCTAATTTAAATTTCTCAAAATTGGTGTGAAGATTTTGATCGCATTTTGTTTAAGTATATTTCATAAGATGCAGAACAAAATGCATGAGTCTCTAATTTAAATTTCTCAAAATTGGTTGTGAAGATTTTGATCACATTTTGTTTAAGTGAATTTCATAAGATTCATAACAAAATGCATGAATCTTTATATATCCGAACATTGGATACGGGATAAACAAACACGTAATTATCGTCATAATTCCTGAAAATATTTTATCATATTTTTGGTGAAAATTTTTATCGTAACGCCTACATGAAGATGCATAACCAGTCAGTTTAAACATTTTAAATAAATAAAATTTAAGTTACCTTCGCGGCGCGGTGTGAGAGTTTTCCGACTCAGGCATACAAAAGATTGTTCACCGTACGCAAAAATGCATCGATCTTAACGCGATTATGTCGAAAACTAGAAAAAAGTGTAAGCTTTCCAAAAATATATTATTCAATGAAAATAAACGTGTTTTTCATTGTGAAATTTGAAATTATTGTAAACCTTATTTTACGGACAACCCTAGTATATGATGTTACGTTGGTAACATTAACAGAATTTAATTAAAGCATTGAAATGGAACAGATAACATCCATACAGTTATTTCGTTTCAATCGATATGCTCATTGTACGGCTGCTTATATCGGAACCACGCTGTCGATTCATTGCAGTTAGCGTGTTTGTACAACTGATTACATACAATAATTTATATATGTTGCATCGTTGGAATGCGGATACGGTTTCACGCAAAATCCAACGTTTAACGCCCTCTTTTATAAACTCACGAAACTAATCCAGCGAGTGTTTCCAAACAGTCCAATTGTGGATAAACACGTTTCATTATATACGCACAAACATGATATTTAATGCATCACATGTAAACGTACTGGTCTTTTAAAATTCTTTCTGAAATTTCCTTACGAATGACCAGAAAAACATCCGTAAAACTTTTCTTTATAAATATTGTTTTGTTGGATAATATTACTGTACCGTAAATTAAAAGCGATCATTTATTTTCTGAAAAACCTCTGAAAAATCTCTTTCACCCTTAAAAATGAACCTAAATAGAATCGAATGATTTGATAACGACAAAAACTTTGTTGCCAATGATAAATCGGGTAAAATAATTCCATAGTACATTTTAATATTGAACGTTAATGAATGATTATCAATTTTCAGTCAGTGTATCAAATTTGAAATAAATTACGTTTTGGGAGTAAATTGATAACACAAAAACAAACACTGATTGTTTAAACGGTATTTTCCCGTTTAAGGCTCGAAACATAAATTTTATTTTATTTTTAAAATTTTTTACGCTAAATTTAGTTACGAATTTTTATATAAAACCATAATATAACAATTTGAGATTAATTTTTGATTTTTTTGTCTCTTGAATCAAATGTTTTAAAAAATATAGCTTTTAAAGCCCAATGTACGAGGTGTATTCAGAAAGTAACGAGAATTTTTAAATTTCGCGAGCTTGGAGAGCCCGATTGTCAAACATTTTTTTTGTTATGTTGGTATACATGCCCTTGAAGTATGATAAAAATTTCAGCTGTTTTCATTGTTGACTTTGTCTGTGACAGCCATTAAGGTTAGACGTGTCTTTATGAGCTCGACGATTTTCGTTTGTTAAAAGAAATGGATCAAAGAATTTGTATAAAATTTTGTTTAAAAATGGAATAAAGTGTAACAAAGTGTGTGAAATTTTAACACAGGCATATGGTGAGTCTGCTATGAGTAAGGCAAGAGTTTACGAGTGGTATAAGCGTTTCGAAGAAGGCCGTGAATACATCGAAGATGACGAACGCCCTGGACGCCCCAGCACACTAACAACCGATGAAAACGTGGAAAAAGTGAAAGAAATGGTTATGAACAATCGCCGAATCACAATTAGAGAGGTCGCTGATGATGTTGGCATATCGATTGGATCATCTCATGACATTGTTTCCAATGTTTTGTGTATGAAACGCGTGGCAGCAAAATTCGTTCTAAAATTGTTGAGTTTTGAACAAAAACAGCGGCGAATGGAAGTTGTTCAGGAGTCACTAAATGAAGTCAACGACGATGCAGAATTACTGAAACGCATTATAACAGGTGATGAAACATGGGTTTACGGATATGACGTCGAAACTAAGGCTCAATCATCCCAGTGGAGGCATTCTGGCTCGCCAAGACCGAAAAAGGCTCAATAAGTGCGGTCAAACGTGAAGGTTATGATCACTGTATTCTTCAATATTAATGGCAGAGTGCATCATGAATTCCTACCACCAGGTGAAACGGGCAATAAGGAGTACTACCTACAAGTTCAACGTCGTTTGCATGAAGCAACCGAAAAAAACGCCCGGATTTATGGAAAAACAATTCATGGCTTTTGCACCACAATAATGCACCAGCTCACACTTCATTGCTTCTTCGTGAATTTTTGACCAAAAACAGTACTGTAACGATGCCCCAGCCTCTATATTCGCCAGACATGGCTCCGTGTGACTTTTTACTATTTCCAAAAATAAAGAGAACCTTAAAGGGCTGTCGTTTTACAGCCGTAGATGACATTAAAAGCGCATCGCTGAAAGAACTAAAGGCTATCTCAAAGATCGAGTTTGAGAAGTGTTTCGAGGATTGGAAGAAGCGCTGGCACAAGTGCATTATCTCCAATGGGGACTATGTTGAAGGCAACATCAATGTAGAAGAATAAATAAATATTTTGTTCAAAAAATTCAAATTCTCGTTACTTTCTGAACACGCCTTGTGAATACTTTTAAGGGTTGGGAAGAGTTTGTAGTAATACAGTCACTAATTGCACGTGTTAAAAGGGTTGTACACAGCCCAACGTATTTTCAAAATTGAACTCCGCAGGGGGGTGCAGACTAGCTGCACCTATTGAGAGGATTTAGACGCCCCTCGCGGTACCCGAGTCTAACACACTTACACTTACAACACTACACTTGCGACTTTAACACTTTACACTCACGCTTACATTTAGGGAGGCGATAATAGCCTTAATGTGCTTTTCGCCTTAAAATTAAAAAAAAAAATAAAAATTGAACATGAAGTGGTCACAGGATTTGTGGATCCACTGGACAATACAGCTAACAGTAATGGCAACATACAATAAAACAATAAACATTCCATTAATCCTTTTATTACACATATTTCCTCATACACTTCTATTGCACCTCACCATTATAATACGTGCACAAGTCGTTTTAAAAAACTTTAAAAATATTCTATTACTCACTATCAACATATATAGTTGTACAATATATAAATATAAACAACACTCATAGATCGAGCTGTGGGAGTTACCAAAGGTCCAGCCTCTAATAACTGTTCCACTAACATCGTTTAACAACTTTACTCGTTACATATATACTATACTTATTTATTATGGTACAGCGACTAAACAATTACAAAATAAAATGTCAAGGCGGTCACTTTCTAAGGTTAGAGCTAATTCATTACACTATCACAGGCAGAAACGTTCCTTTCCGAAATTAACACTTTTTAGAAAGTTATCAGAACATTTGGTTTCGAAAGAGGTTGTTACAATCGGACCGAAGTTACTACGCTCAAGAACCTATGGACGAGGATGAGTTTCTGAACCATTCGTCAATTTTTACCACAAGTATGTTTTCAGTAAGGATAGTAGTCTAGCCTGTATGAACAAACTAGTTTGGCTAATCATTATATTTAAATGATTGTATTTATGACCTATTCTTCCCGTCATTGGTCTATCAACTCACCTCATATAGGCTACCGCGGTTTCGAAACTCTATAGTTTCATCTTCAGGCCATACAAAATGTTAAATCTCTCTGTTGAGCCAAACACAACCTACCACAACCAGACACACAATACATTCTTCATCCCGCCATCCATACAATATAAAAATGGCAGCTTACAATAGTTTGGTACACAGGTTAATTTCACTCCCTATGGACAAAGGAAGCTATGGAAATGAAGTGAACTTCAAGTACATAGCTGTTTCTAACGGATACAAAAGCTCAATTGTTGATAGGCTTATTGCCAAACACAAAAACAAAAATAAAAAAATCGTTCCTGATAAAAAAACGTACATCTTCACGGAATATGGTTCAACTTTAAGCCACACCCTAAAAAAAAAATTAGCCAAAGAAAATATAAATGTCTCTTTCAGAACAACTAATAAGTTATCAACATTATTAAAGAAGCCAGTTGCAACTTTGAAAAATCTGGCATATACAAAATGAAATGTAGTGATTGCCTAAGCTTCTATATCGGTCAGACATCTCGCTCTTTTAAGAAATGATTTAAAGAGCACATACCCAGAAGTGCATTATCGACAAACTCGGCTTTCGCAGAACACCTTATGGACAAAAACCATAAATTCGAAGATATCCATACCAACATGGAAGTATTACATTTGTGTCATAACAGTAGTTATATGGATGCGATTGAAGAGTTTGAGATTTACAAGAGCAAAAAATCAGACCTTCAGAACATCCTCAATGAAAAACTTTCATTTAAATCAAATTTAATATATGACATGGCTCTAAGGATAAGTGATTTGAGTAACAAAAACCAACAGACGCACCGTAACTGATAAATAATGATGGAGACTCCGCAGTCCGGAATGTAACGACGTACGAGTCGCGTTTGTAGCTTGGCCAAGCCGAATTCCATGATGAATATTTTAAACGTGTAATTGTGCTCAGTGTTTGTGACGTATGTTTAATGTTTTGTTTGGCTTTGTGACGACCTCGACAAAGGGATTTAACATTTTGTACAACGGCCTGAAGATGAAACAATAGAGTTTCGAAACCGCGGTAGCTTTTACGAGGTGAGTGGATAGACCACTGACGGGAAGAATAGGCAATAATCCTAATCATTTGAATATGTGGTCCGGTGGCTGTGTTGCAATAATTACATTATATTTAAGAATACGCGTGGTAGGCCTAATTAATCACTCATACGTATTAGGTTTGAATATGTTTGTAAATAAAAAATCCTCTTTTTTAAAAGTAAATAATCCTTTAAATAAAATAAAAAAGTACGAATACAAAGCAAGTATAAAGTGATTATTATTGTCGGATTTAGTTTTTTGTTCAAGACCAAAACTTCGTGTTTTTTTTGTAAGTTTCGTGAAAACTTTTGAGTTGAACCTTTAATAATTTGTCGTCAACTAAATCATTACATAAAATTCAAATTTTTAACAGTCAAATCCGTTCTTTTATTTATTTTTTCAGAAACTATTTCTTTATTACAATTTTCTCCAATTTTTTTTCAGATCTGCTCCTTCATAATCGTAAATGAAACTTTTTTTTATACGTCACATATTTGTGATACCAATATTTAAAATTTAAGTTGGCAATCGACACATTTTCGGGTTTTCACCGTTAAAGCTTTTCAAGTATATTATCAACGCAAAAACACGCAAAATATAGCACTTTTTTACTACCTGAAAAACCGAATATTCTGATAACTTTTATTTTCCAACAATTCAACAACTGTAGTTTCTGTTATTTCTTAACTTCGGTAATATAGCTTAAAAACTCTGTAATACGTCACTTCCAAAAATAATTTTAATATAGGCCTACATCGTACACAATAACTGGAAATTATTAAGGGCCTTGCCAAACAGGACAGACATTAAGTGACTTTAAGTTAGTGTTTTATATTTTGCTATTTAATTTATTTGTTTTTATTTAAATACGTCAACACAGTTTTAAAGAAAATAATATTTATAAGCCAACTATGAAACGTTTGCAATAATACGGTTAAATAATTTAGAAATCTCCTTCAATTACAGGGGCAAATCATATAACGAATAATAATAAAATAAATCACAAGATATTATAAATATGTCAATTTATAAATAGCCTAAAAACAGAGTTAATTTAGTATTGCCAAATACGTCTTCAACGTAACAGTTTAAACTCTCTTGTTTTGGGTAATTTCTCTTTAACATTAAATCATATTTATTTAAATCATTAACTTATAACACCATTCTCAAATTTATATTGTAAAATTAACTCTTCATAATAATAACATTAAAAGATTGGGTATTCGATATTTTAAGTTATATTCAAATACTAAACAGTAGTTTTGATTAAAAAAAACACCCTTTTTTAATATGTATTTGTAACCCTTGTTTATCTTAGGTTCGAGGTGACTACTCTAACCGGAAACCATAATTTTAGACATAAAATTTGGCTACAGCTACAATACTAACATTTAGTTCAACGCTATTTCGACAATTAGGGACGTTGATTCTAACTGAAAAAAACACGAAATAAAAATTAACACAAATGCATAATTAACACAAATGCATAATTAACACAAATGCATAATTAACACAAATGCATAATTAACACAAATGCATAATTAACACAAATGCAGAATTAACACAAATGCATAATTAACACAAATGCATAATTAACACAAATGCAGAATTAACACAAATGCATAATTAACACAAATGCATAATTAACACAAATGCATAATTAACACAAATGCATAATTAACACAAATGCATAATTAACACAAATGCATAATTAACACAAATGCATAATTAACACAAATGCATAATTAACACAAATGCATAATTAACACAAATGCATAATTAACACAAATGCATAATTAACACAAATGCATAATTAACACAAATGCATAATTAACACAAATGCATAATTAACACAAATGCATAATTAACACAAATGCATAATTAACACAAATGCATAATTAACACAAATGCATAATTAACACAAATGCATAATTAACACAAATGCATAATTAACACAAATGCATAATTAACACAAATGCATAATTAACACAAATGCATAATTAACACAAATTACCTTTCATATTGTGCCATTCAACGAATGACTGAATAATTTTTACATAATGCGTAATTCTTTTGAAAATTATTAAGTAAAATATTAACTTTAACTTTATTAGAAATAATCGTACAACAAATTAATTTACTAATTAACAAATTAACGGGTCTATTTTGTTTGTTTCAAGCTTTAAACAATACACTTTTATATACATTTTGTTTATTCTCTAGTTTAACATTAATTATTTAAATTCTGAGCGTAAACTATTTACACACTACATTAAAGTTTAATATCGGTCGCTACGTTATTTATGCCACAGGATTTCATCGAGTCTAGTGTTTATTTTAATATTTTAAACATTAAAATTCGAAAAACGAAAAACTATTTTTACGAGTTAAATTTATTACACATTATTTTTTATTCGTCCCGTTTTATTTTTTAAAAAACAAAAACACAACGTTCAGTTTTGTGCTAAGACTGCGAGCTCGGAGAACAACAAATTTTATCTCTATCTTCTATGTGTGCTACTTGTCTAAACAAACATGTAATATTGTCATGTGCACAATATAACTCGTATAGCTACTATGTAATAGCACAAACATATATCATGCTATTTCAAATAGCTCGGTAATGAAGTCTGTATTATACAAATTAAATTATATACACGTTTTAAGATGTTTTTAGAAATTTCTGGTAGCTGTGCAATGGACTGAATTTAGAGCAATGACGGTCTGCTGCGTCTCTGACCTTGAGATGCGCAGTTACTGCCGTTGCTTTATTCTCTTAGTTAACGTATGCGTTATTCTGACTGGCATCAAGTATAAACGTTAAAAAAAGCAAAAATAGTGAAACAAACTTATTACTTCGCATATCCATAAGCGTATTTAGTGAGTTATAGAATAGAATGTCTTTGCACTGTTTAGTGTCTGTTACACGAATAGGCTAGTTTTAAAATTTATTTTTGATTTTTAAGTATTAATTACTTCTAAGTACACAATAATACAGAATAGTGCAGCTTCCTATAACTTACACATATTTTGATAGAATGTTTTAACTATATTGAGTATAACGATCTGCCTTCCCTAGCTTCGTCAATTCTACCTTTGTTGACGCGTTTCAGAAAACCTCCATCTTCAAAAACTATATCTATACTGGTCACCAATATTATGGCCCGTCCTATTTATAATTTTCTATCTCCACCTCGTACCCCTCCTCTATTCAACACGTGTACATTAAACCTGACGTGCTCGCTTCTCATTGGCTCCTTTCAAACTTTCTCTTCAACGGTCCTCCTGTTAATTTTTGAAAATTTTTAGATTTTTAAACGTGATATCTGCTTGCGACGATATCTGTTCATTTATTATGTTTTCTCCCTTTAATTTAGATTTAAAAATTTCCAAGTTCTCTAAAATGTTCATACGTCTTCCTTTTTCTGCCATATGTAGTACCTTCATTGAGTTTTCTATTTCTCGAGGTATGTGTCCCACTTTTGATGCATAATTTGAATCATTTTTGCGGTATTTGAATGATCTAACATGTTCTTCAAACCTAGTTCTAAATTTTCGTCCTGTTTGTCCTATGTAGACTGCCTCGCATCCACACTGTATTCTGTATACCCCATTCTTACTATATTTGTTCTTTTCTTCTTTAAAGAACATGTAAGATCATTCAAATTCAATTATCAAATTCGTAACTTTGAACCAGTGCAAGCTATCTTTGATTTTTTAAAAGTGTTACCCATAAACGTGCATTTTCTTTTCAATTATGTGTAAAATGTGAAGAAATCCTAACGAATGGTTTACGATTTACTTATATATTTACAAAACAAAAGAATATATCTGTTGAAAATTAATAACTTTTAACGCTATTCTCTTAATTCTACTTTATTATTTATAGTATAATATATAGGAGTATAGATGTAGTTTTTGAAGATGGTGGTTCTGCGAAACGCGTCAACGAAAGTGGAATTGACGAAGCTAGGGAAGGCAGATTATACTGAACATAGTGACAATAATCCTAGCAGAAAAGAAGAAGAATTATAAAAAGAATTACTTTACTATTTCTTTTAACAATGTGAACAGAAAGTATTGATTTGCATTTAGGCCTATTGTTAAAATATTTAAACACAATATTCAAGCTTCAGCTAAAAACTAAACCAGCTGTGAAGTAATATTCGCGCTTTTCATCTTTTGCGATTTTTATTAATTTTTCAGTCCAATGCTGCTACCATAAATTACCATCTGAAAAATACAATTTATAACACATTTTCTTATAGTAACATTGTAACATATAACTATTTATTAACACTAAAATATTCATATAGTGTATAAACATATATACATTTATGTAAAATACAATTTATATATATAAAACAGTATCACTGAATGACAAATCATCCTTAATACGTAGTATTGCATATGTTACAATACTTATATAATATATAAATCTAATTGCATAGTTGGTTTCGCGGGATAGTACATGTTTAGTTATACTCGAGTATAAAACTATGTACACATTACATGTTGGACCTCTATATTTAAAAATATAAATTATCTATACAATAAAATGTATTCTATTACTACATAAGTTATTCGAGTTTCTTATAAAATATAAACACATATTGTAATTAATGATTTATAATTAAGAAACCAAACTAACATGTGTGAAAGTAATTATGTAGGCTGTGGAATATTATACCGTTTGTTGGAAGTAATAATGCTCATAGATTACATAACGCAGAGGAGAAATTATTAAACAATTTTGGTTTATGTTTATAACCCTGATAATTCCGACGATATTCTGTTAAAAGTTTAACAATGGCTGTTTATTTTCTCCAACACGTTTTACAGGATTTCATTTCTTGTCATACAGACTATCATTATGCCATGCCTCTAATTTTTACATTCGATGTTTTTAATATAGAAATAAATGTGTATTCCATTAAAAATGTTAGGTGCCGCTCAAATTTTCTGGAAACCAACTTATTTTCTACTAAACAATGTGTGTGTGTGTGTGTGTGTGTGTGTGTGTGTGTGTGTGTGTGTGTGTGTGTGTGTGTGTGTGTGTGTGTGTGTGTATGTATGTATGTATGTATGTGTGTGTGTGTGTGTGTGTGTGTGTGTGTGTGTGTGTGTGTGTGTGTGTGTGTGTGTGTGTGTGTGTGTGTGTGTGTGTGTGTGTGTGTGTGTGTGTGTGTGTGTGTGTGTGTGTGTGTGTGTGTGTGTGTGTGTGTGTGTGTGTGTGTGTGTGTGTGTGTGTGTGTATGTGTATGTGTATGTGTATGTGTATGTGTATGTGTATGTGTATGTGTATGTGTATGTGTATGTGTATGTGTATGTGTATGTGTATATGTATGTGTATGTGTATGTGTATATGTATGTGTATGTGTATGTGTATGTGTATGTGTATGTGTATGTGTATGTGTGTGTGTGTGTGTGTGTGTGTGTGTGTGTGTGTGTGTGTGTGTGTGTGTGTGTGTGTGTGTGTGTGTGTGTGTGTGTGTGTGTGTGTGTGTGTGTGTGTGTGTGTGTGTGTGTGTGTGTATGTGTATGTCTATGTGTATGTGTATGTGTATGTATGTGTGTGTGTATGTATGTATATGTGTATGTGTATATGTATGTGTATGTGTATATGTATGTGTATGTGTATGTGTATATGTATGTGTATGTGTATGTGTATGTGTATGTGTATGTGTATATGTATGTGTATGTGTATGTGTATGTGTAT
Organism: Callitettix versicolor; assembly: GCA_022606455.1. Lineage (NCBI taxonomy): Eukaryota > Metazoa > Arthropoda > Insecta > Hemiptera > Cercopidae > Callitettix > Callitettix versicolor. Next base: position 5,218,954 of record CM040189.1, on the reverse strand, counting down.
GTGTATGTGTATGTGTAGGTGTATGTGTGTGTGCATGTGTGTGTGTTTGTGTGTATGTGTGTATGTATGTGTGTGTGTGTGTGTGTGTGTGTGTGTGTGTGTGTGTGTGTGTGTGTGTGTGTGTGTGTGTGTGTGTGTGTGTGTGTGTGTGTGTGAAATATAAAACTTTCTTTTTGTAATTTATTTGTAAATTACAATTTTTCAAAATACGCTGACTGTGAGAACGCTCTTTAAGGATATCCTGTTGTCACTTAACGTTCAACAATGAAGTATAATTATATGTTAAAAAAATAATTACCCAGAGTTGTTTCGAGTACGGATGTTATGTTACGAGAAACAATTTTTGTTTATCGATTCAGACAGAAGTTTGACAAATCTTCAGTAAAATTATAATATGTTCAAGTATCTTGCGAAAAGTACTTAACACACATTTTTTTAACAATAATGAAGGTATATGATGTTTTAAAAAAATTAATAAATTGGTTTCTTCTCTAAGATGCATTATTAACTCTTTAAAACTTTGCAAAGTGCATCTATTTTTGTATTGTTACTATACCGGTTATATTCAAATAGCCCTAAAAAAAAATTACGGTATTAACTGGGCTAGAACTTGTGACGGAGCAAATCACTAATTAAATGTGAATGCTAAGTAGTAATGGATATTATCTATACAGACATTACTTTCGCAGACAATGTATCGTGATTTATATTACGATTATTGACTTCAGGTTTAAATGATGTGTTCACCTGATGATGGCAGTCTTTTTGAAACGTTTAACATTTCGTTTTAATGTTAATTATCAGAAACGTTCTTAACAATTGACAATTTTCAATTGTTATAACAAATAATAAACACACATTAATTAACAAACGTGTTTTTTTTTGGTCTTACAAATGTATTTCTTTATCGAAACAAATTTTCATAAACATCGAACAACAAAAATATAAACACAAAACATAACAATATAAACATAAACATAATTATAAACAATATTTACAACATAAATATAAACAATATAAACATAAATATAAAACATAACAATATAAACATAAACATAAACATTATTTACAACATAAATATAAACAATATAAACATAAATATAAAACATAACAATATAAACATAAACATAAACATTATTTACAACATAAATATAAACAATATAAACATAAATATAAAACATAACAATATAAACATAAACATAAACATTATTTACAACATAAATATAAACAATATAAACATAAATATAAAACATAACAATAAAAACATTTACAAGCGTTTAAAATTACTAACTTTCAACATTTCGTCGTCACTCGTACAAGTTTTTATTACAATAATACTCTGTCCAATGTTGTCATATTTACAAGGTTCAGGAAGTACGCATTCCTGTTCACCAAGACACCAATAGTAAATGCAACTGTTTTCTTGTTTCTGGTGTTTGTTACTAATAGTGATGTAAAAATTAAGTAATAACATTTTTATGTTGAACATTTGTTTCGTGACAAACTGTGTAGAAAGACTGACAATAGAAGTTTTAATTTATTGTAAATACGGCAACAAACATCGCTTTATGGAGTGTAGAAAATATTATTTCCCAGTAAGAACTGGTAACAGGTTTTAATTTCAAAAACAAATTTAAAACAAAGTTTTAACCAACTGGGTTATCGTAAGTTGATCATTAATTGCCCCGCAAGGGTGCAGACTAGCTGCACCTATTGAGAGGATTTACACGTCCATCGTGGTACCCGAGTCTAACACACTTACACTTACAACACTACACTTACGACTTTAACACTTATATTTATGGAGGCGATAATAGCCTCAATGTGCTTTTCGACTTAAAATTAAAAAAATATTCTTAATGGTACAGACAATTTGCTTATTACACTATGTGGTTGGTTCAGTGCGCTGTGAGCAGTAATATCTGAATCTGCTTTGTAAACAGCTCTTATTAGCAGCTGTTATTCCTTATTAAACAGCTGTTATTCCTTATTAGCAGCTGTTATTCCTTATTAAGCAGCTGTTATTCCTTATTAAACAGCTGTTATTCCTTATTATCAGCTGTTATTCCTTATTAAACAGCTGTTATTCCAAATTAAACAGCTGTTATTGATGTGAGAGTCAGCGGCTGGAAAATTGCAAGCGTAATAATACTGGCAAAAGAACGTCAAATTGCAATCACAGATTGGTTTAAACCCGACATTAATTGTAATCCGTTTTCTAAAACAATATTAAAAACTACCAGTGAGCAGATTTTAAACTGAAAAAATATAATATGTGACATTAATTGTATTGAACAAGAACTGGCGTATATTTTTCTGTAAAAAAATTTGAATAAAAAATTTTGTTTTTCATTATTATTACTGCACACAGTTCACTCGATTTAAGAACAAATTGGTACGATAACTTACTGTAATGCTTGCAACGAAAAACGTTTTTGGCATTTAACGTTTTTTTTACAAAATTTCATTAGTTAAAAAAAACATCTGAAATACGAGTTTTGATAATGTTTAAAAATAGCATAGAAAGACAGATCTTAATATTTTAATGACAGCAAACGTAATTCGATGTAACTTTATGTATTTAATAATATCGTAAGTTGTGAAACAAAACTACGAAAGTAACATACGAATACTGAAAATAACAAAAATGCGTTTATTCATCTCCGAGTTGCGTAAGGAAAAAACAAATACAAATTATTTTCATAAACACAACAGCTTCGTTTGGCGTTTTATCAAATACCAGGTGCGTTCAGAAAGTAACGAGAATTTTTAAATTTCGCGGGCTTGAAGAGTCCGATTGTCAAAATTTTTTTTATTATGTTGGTACACATGCCCTTGAAGTATGGTAAAACTTTCAGCTGTTTTCATTGTTGACTTTGTCTGTGACAGCCACTAAGGTTAGACGTTTTTTATGAGCTCGGCGATTTTCGTTTGTTAAAGAATTTGTATCAAATTTTGCGTAAAAAATGGAATAGAGTGTAACAAAAGTGTGTGAAATGTTAACAAAGGCATAGGCCTTTGTGAGTCTGCTGTGAGCAAAGCAAGAGTTTACGAGTGGTATAAGCGTTTCCAAGAAGGCCGTGAAGACATTGAAGATGACGAACGCCCTGGACACCCCAGCACATCAACAACCGATGAAAACGTGGAAAAAGTGAAAGAAATGGTCGCCGAATCACAATTAGAGATGTCGCTGATGATGGCATATCGATTGGACCATGTCATGACATTGTTTCCAATGTTCTGTGTATGAAACGCGTGGCAGCAAAATTCGTTCTAAAATTGTTGAATTTTCAACAAAAACAGCGGCGAATGGAAGTTGCTCAGGAGTCACTAAATGAAGTCAACGACGATGCAGAATTACTGAAACGTATTATAACAGGTGACAAAACATGGGTTTACGCATATGACGTCGAAACTAAGGCTCAATCACCCCAGTGAAGACATTCTGGCTCGCCAAAACCGAAAAAGGCTCGACAAGTGCGGTCGAACATGAAGGTTATGCTCACCTTGTTCTTAGATATTAATAGCATAGTGCATCATGAATTCCTGCCACCAGGTGAAACGGTCAATAAGGAGTACTACCTACAATTTCAACACCGTTTGCGTAAAGCAATCCGAAAAAAACGCCCGGATCTGTGGAAAAACAATTCATGGCTTTTGCGCCACGATAATGCACCAGCTCACACTTCATCGCTTGTTCGTGAATTTTTGGCCAAAACAGTACTGTAACGATGCCCCAGCCTCCATATTCGCCAGACATGGCTCCGTGTGACTTTTTCCTACTTCCAAAAATAAAGAGAATCTTAAAGGGCCGTCGTTTTACAGCCGTAGATGACATTAAAAGCGCATCGCTGAAAGAACTAAAGGCTATCTCAAAGATCGTGTTTGAGAAGTCTTTCGATGATTGGAAGAAGCGCTGGCACAAGTGCATAATCTCCAATGGGGACTATTTTGAAGACGACAACATCAATGTAGATGAATAAATAAATATTTTGCTCAAAAAATTAAAATTCTCGTTACTTTCTGAACACATCTCGTATTTGGAAAAATTGGGTTCCGAACACAAAAGTAAATAAAATAACGTTTTGTTATAGCGTTTCTATTTAAAATTAAAAAAAAAATATAGCACAATATTATTATTTGAATAAAGTATTGTAACTACTTATTTTTGAATAAAAATATACAAACATATAATAGACGTGACATAAAATTAATTGTTGAATAAAAGAACTTACGGGTAACATTTTATGTTACACAAAAATACTTTTAATTTTAAATTCGTTTACAATCTTGAAAAAAAATAAAACAACCCAGATTCCAAACGAAGCAGACATTTCGCTTTCATAAGGAAATTGTTACACCTGGCATAACAAAAAATCCAGTCCTTTTGAAAATGTATTACACTCTAAATACTGCTTAGAATTACATGAAAGAAACGTGTTGAGTTAGTGCGTTCATGCGTTCACTGACGAATGCGTACAGTATTGCGTAATGACCTCGGCTGCCTCATTAAGGCAAATTACTGAAGCTGAAATTGTATTTCAATATAAGCTCTGTTACCTCAACTAACACTTAATGAGCTTCTGGCCACTCATAAAGAATATCTTTCAATACCATAACAAAATGTCCACCGGTAAAATTTAACCACTTCAAATTCACCCGGGATCTCTATAAAATTAACTCAAAGTGAAATCTTCTATCAGAATCAATTTCCAGTAACTTTTCATTAAAATCTAGTGGGTACTTTATGTTATATTTTCTAAGCGGTGGTATTGAGGTACATCCCTGAAGTTCAGTTCAGTAGGGACATGGGGTAGTGATTAAAGACGTCAGGATGTACAGTTTCAGGAAAATTCAAGGCAATTGGAATAATTAATCAGGAATTTCAGTGGCTGTTGTCTTTAAAACATGCCAGTAGAAAATAATATTCCACTTTGTCCATTAAAACTTCAGTTACCGACTATTGCATTGTTGCTATTTTTATCATCTACGTTTTTCTCCTTTTCCACCGATATTTAGGCTTCAAATTCAATCTTCTACAATTGTTTGCTATACCTGTTTACTGTACCTTGCCTATTGCTTACTTTTCCTTTGTTTACCAATATTTCGTTTTTCCTCCATCTCAATTTCCTATGCATTGTTTACTGAGTTTGAATCTTTTATTTCTCCAACAATTCATCCGCTATATCATTAACTGGATCTTCTAAATCTTCATCAACTTTCCTTACGGATAATGGCATCAACTTTGCCTGTCGTGACCGTTTGACGGTTACTTTTTTAGGTAACCGTCAAGGATTTTTTCACCGCTTTGGAATTCTACCGTCAGCCTGTAGGGTTTAGAGTTCAGTGTATCACTGCCAACTAAATTGTCGTGTTCAATTCCACAGCGATGTCGACTTGGTTCAAGAAAAGTCTGGTAAAAAAAAATAATTACGTCACCACTACAGGGCGAGCTGTTTGCCGAAGGACATGTTAGCACTGGCGAGAAGTGAGCTAAAGGTCGCTAGACTGTGACGTCACCATGAGGTGGCTATCCACAGTGTCGTCCCTTTGTCAAAGAGGTCGCGTTAGATCTGCGTGCGGAGTCATTCGGTCTACACGCGTGCTGATGGAACAGTCACTGAAACAGAAAACACGAAACTGTTAGTTTCTGAGAAATATACGCTAGGTAAGGGGAAGCATTGGCAGGACAATACCAGCTTTTCCTGGTGATAAAAGCGTTAAAATAATTATGAAGTTCTGGAAATTAATTCACTTTAATTTCATTCCATGTTTATTTCAAGATAAAATCATGTCGTGTGTAAGAGTTAATTACTTTAATTACATAATATTTAATTACTTATATCTAAAACGTTTGTACAGTTGGATAGAATATTTAATTACAGCTCATTAATATTTCAATGATTATAAAACTTGTAAAAATTACTGTTAATCGATTTTTTTTAAGATTTAACTTTTGATTTATTTACCAAAATTACAACTTCACTAGTGCGCATGTGCAAACTTTCGCAGATAATGGGTAAAACAAACGAATAATATACAACAGTGTACGAGAAAAATTTGAAATATGCGACAGTCATAAATTTTCTTGTTTACAGATAAACGAAAATTGAAAGAGGTTAGGACGTTTTTCTTTTATAATATCGCTATCAGTAACTGAACGTCAAAAAGCATGAATTCTGTAAATAAAATAATTCAAATAATACAATGGGTTGCTATTTAATTACTATAATACATTAATATATAATTCAGTACTTGTATTTTAAGATTACTGTACATATCGTTCCAAGTAAAACAGCTGCAAAACCATGTAGGCCTACTATTTTTAATCAATATGAACTCTGTTAAAGTAGACTTTATAGTTATATGTAATACTTATATGACCTGTTAATAGAACAACACCCACTTTCCCCGCAGGGGAGTGTAGACTAGTTAAACCTACTTAGAGGATTTGTACGTCCCTCACGGTACCCGAGTCTAACACACACTTACACTTACAACACTACACATACGACTTTAACACTTTTCACTTACACTTACATTTAGAGAGGCGATAATAGCCTCAATGTGCTTTTCGCCTTAAAAAAAAATAGAACAGTGCAAATCCTTATATTTAGACTGTTTAACACAATCATACTTTGTTCTACCTTCATAGCTGCCTCGGTGGTCTAGTGGATAGCGTACTAGGCTTTCACCCCGAGGACCCGGGTTCGATTCCCGGCGAGGGCTTGGCATTTTCATACGCTATAAATCATCCCACCGTCTGCATTAGCCCAAGTGTGCACAATAGTCGGATGTTAAACACCAAAAAAAAAAAAATCTACCTTCATATTTAAAACTATAATCTATAAAATTCTTTTTATATTCTTCTTCTTTTCTGCTCGGATTATTACCACTATGTTCAGTAGTATAAGATTTTCAAACCTAAATTAAAGGGAGAAAACACAATAAATGAACAGATATCGTCGCAAGCAGATATTACGTTTAAAAATCTTAAAATTTTCAAAAATCAACAGGAGGGACGACCGTTGTAGAGAAAGTTTGAAAGGAGCCAATCAGAAGCAAGCGAAAACGTATGATTTGGAAGAGCCAATCAGAAGCGAGCACGTCAGGTTTAATGTTGTATTGAATAGAGGAGCGGTACGAGGTGGAGATAGGAAATTATAAATAGGACGGGCCATAATATTGATGACCAGTAGATATAGTTTTTGAACATGGAGGTTCTCCGAAACCCGTCAACGAAAGTAGAATTGACGAAGCTAGGGAAGGCAGATCATTATACTGAACATAGTATAACCTATAAAATTAATGACTGAATTGTAATAGGAAAAACAATAGAATTAATATAACTTAACCGAAAGCAATTCTTGACCTCTAACACATATTTTGGGGGGAAATGTTTTTGGGTTTATAATTACCCCGCCATAAACATAAGACGGTGCTAAGTTTTTTGTTATATCCAGGTTTAGGACCTATTATTGTTTTAGTATAGGTATACAGTTTCATACAACAATTATTAATATTTTTACACATCTTGCTAAATCGTCCATATTTGTTACTGGTTTTAGTAAAAGTGGCCCGCAGGGGGGTGCAGACTAGCTGCACCTATTGAGAGGATTTGGACGTCCCTCGCGGTACCCGAGTCTAACACACATTTACACTTGCAACACTACACTTAGGACTTTAACACTTCACACTCACACTTACATTTAGGGAGACGATAATAGCCTCAATGTGCTTTTCACCTTAAAATAAAAAAAAATAATACTCAAAGTTGGTTTTGAATTTGTATAGTGAATTTAATAAGTAATAATGATAATTTTGTTTTCCTAAACACAGTTTAGCAGCTGTGTAGAAACGAAACTATTTTGAAGTTTAAAAAAATATATTTGTTGTCTTTTAAAATATCCCAACATCTGTAATTACAAAAAACGCTTCGCGTATTTTTAAAAATCAGGTCACGCGGACAAATCAGGGCGGTTTTAATTAAAACCATCTTGAAACCAATGAAGTAATGATTAAAACAAAATTAATCAATTTGTGAAGACTCGAGTTAACTGTTCGAGTTGTTCATAAGAGGCTCCGATGTTGGATTCTTTCTACGGCAATTAATTCTACTAATTGCAACAATGTTATGGTGGATGGTTGCACGAGTTAATGGCGTGAAACTGTTGTTGAACAACGTGAGGGCGGAACTTTGGGTGGGGGGCGGTGACCCAATTCCTACTTGAGCCGCTCGCGCTCGGATTCAATACCGTATCACTTTGGATCCACTTTCCAATACTTCGAGCCTATTTCTACTGCTTCTTACAGGTGACGACTTTTGTTAACAATCCTGATTGGCGGTTTTTACGAAAACGTAACTCAAATTTTTATTTATAATTCAGAAAGAGTCATTCCTTTTTTAATTAAAAAACTATCTCGATACGTACGGAAACCAACAACATGTTCCGTTGTTTAAATGGGATTTTAAATGGGTTTTTCTTAATCAATAATTAATTTAATCTTAAAATAAATTTCACAATATCCCACAATTTTGGATTAAAAGAGCGCTTAGCCGTCTCGGTAGCCTAGTGGATAGCGTACTGGGCTTTCACCCCGAGGACCCGGGTTCGATTCCCGGCGAGGGCTTGGCATTTTCATACGCTATAAATCATCCCATCGTCTGCATTAGCCGAAGTGTGCACAATAGTCGGACGTTAAACACAAAAAAAAGCGCTTATTGTAATGTTAAATTTATATTTAATACTTTTTATATTTTTCTACTAGAAAAGCGCATATCAGCAATTTGTAATTTTATAAATCAATTAAGCAATTCATTTTTGTTTCCTGGATTTTCTTTTAAGAAACTGACATATTGTAAATATTTAAAAACTACAAAATGTGTAGCTTTTAATGTTTCTAAATAATATTTTTAATGGTTTAGATTTTTTAAAAATTTCCATTGAAAAATTAAGTCAACGGAGCGGCTATTGATCCTCCGGGAAATGAGTGCGGCCTCATTTTTGAAAGGTATTTAAAAGTATGCACGAGTGCGCGTGCGTGAACGAGGGACAGCGTGCGTAAAATTTGGTAAACCGATTCGGTAAGTCGAAAAATAAAGTTCGTTCCGAATAATAATCGCAACACGCAGCTGTATCGCTGACGTGACAGAAGCGAATAAAAAAGTATTATTTAATCTTGCCCTTTTTGAAATTCTAATTTTACCATCACAATCAGCATTAAAGATGCGTATACATGCGCTTTACCTTTTGAAATTAAACTCTGGCATACGAAATAAACTCTGGCAGCCGTCGAAAAATTTCTTAATTTCAACGGATTTTGAAAATTCTAAATAGATGATATGTAGTTTTTAACTGCGACAGTGAAATCGGATTTTCAAAAAACTCGAGACAGAAAAGTTACGAAATTGTGAAAATTTGGAATGACCGCAGTTTTGAAAATGTTGAACAATTTTTGCTTAAGGAACTTTTCCAAGCTGTTACCGTAATTGTTTTTTGGTGCAAAATTTATATAAATTTGCACCAAAATTGTGAACGTGAACGTACTAGAACATACACACACACACACACACACACTCTGACACACACGCGCACACACACAAAACACACACACACTTTCTCTCTCTCTCTCCCTCTGACACACACGCGCGCGCACGCACACACACTGACACACACGCGCACGCGCGCGCGCACGCACACACACTGACACCACACACACACTGACACACACGTGCACGCACGCACACACACACACACGCGCGCGCACACACACACACACACACTTACATATATATATATATATATGTATATATAAAGTAATCTAGAGAATATGTGGTAATTTCAAGGCCTTGGTTTGGACCTTACTACGGTGACCGCTCTGGTAGTTTGTTTTTCCAAATGAAATTCTAATTAAAAATCCAATTAAAATCCAATTAAAAAATTGATTTTTCAACTGGAAGGATGTTAACTTTTTGTCCTATACATTACAACATTAAAACAACATAACTTAGAAATTTCAATTAATCATATTTCATCGAAAATTTAAAATGTTAGTATATGAAATCATATTTTCATTTTTTTTTGTGTTTAACGTCCGACTATTGTGCACACTTGGGCTAATGCAGACGATGGGATGATTTATAGCGTATGAAAATGCCAAGCCATGACCGGGAATCGAACCCGGGTCCTCGGGTTGAAAGCCCAGTACACTATCAACTAGGCCACCGAGGCGGCCAAATACGAATCAAAATGAATGGATGAAGACCCATAATTTCTGTCGGGTAAACAACGGTTTGATTCGAATTTCTTATAAATAATTTGATTGGATGTCACAAACATCGTACAATCATTTACTTCACCGACGTTACAAAATCAAGCCATTAATTTGGTGGAGTTAAAATTTCGCTTACTTCGAGCAGGCGTTTTTTAATTGTTCACAGTATTTTTATCGGTTTTGAATTGAACCAAAACAAAAATCACGTAATTTTATGGCATTTTTATATTAAAAAATGGAACTTCGATTAATTTTCCTTGATTTTCTTTGAGAAATAAAAAAAAAATCAGTAAAATTTTTGTCGAATTTTTTAAATTCGATTTCGCGCCAACGCCGAACCACAAAATTAATCGACAGAATCTAACTTTACGTGACGCGTTCGCGAGCCTTTTAATTAGTAAACGGCCGAAACAAAAACGTAAAACGTGGAACGAAATCCAACGCGCCTAAATATGACTGCATTACAGATTGTTTATTCAAACGCCCTCTTGCCGCAAATTAAAATAACGCAGTTCACCGTTGACATAAACTATAATTGCAAAATTTACATAAACGGTCGCAACTTAATTCAGAATTAGCATCGGAATGGCGAATAAAGCATCGGTTAATAATAATATGCAAATACAGCGCTGAACTATATCACGTCTGAACTTTGAATTTACCACAAAGTGATTATAATGGAAACACTGCAATTACAAAATTAATGTACGTTTATCCATTCTGTAATATACACTATTATACTTTTACATTAATTTAATGTATGTATTATTTAAAAGTGGTATATGTTATGCATATGTAGCCTATAAATATGCAAACCAAATTAGACAGTGTATATATCCACAACAGAAATCAAAAATTGCAAAAAAAGACAAATTGTAATAATAAATTTTGCTGAAATATTTTTAATTTATAATTTTTCATATATTAAAAAAAATTGAGTGAAATCCATTGAGTAGATTTTGAAGACTAAGCCGGTTTATCTGTTTTTAACAATAGTTATTACTATTATTTTATTACAATTGAAACTGAACATTAGTCCATCTATATCTATAAAATGAAAGCGTTAGTTGATTGCATATCCTATGTATCAATCCTGTCTTAGTCCAAATCAAACGGTTTTATCCTGGCCTAGTGGATAGCGTACTAGGCTTTCACCCCTAGGACCCGGGTTCGATTCCCGGCCAGGGCTTGGCATTTTCATACGCTATAAATCATCCCATCGTCTGCATTAGCCTAAGTGTGCACAATAGTCGGACGTTAAACACACAAAAAAAATTATCAACTGTTAATTCGTTCAGCAGAAGTGTATGGAGTAAATAAATCATCACACACTTGGCGTAATTACAGACTTTGTAATAAGCTATTTTTTTAAAATTTTAAGTTAAATAATCTACTGTTAACTAGTAGATAAATTTAAATTCAAAGCAAAAAACATTGCACTTCACCGCGCAGACAGATTGGAGTGAGAGAGTAAGTATTTGAATAAAGAAAGAATAGATGAATAATCTCTTTCCCTCATCCTTTTAACCAGCGATATAAACCTTCAAAACTCAATGTTTCGCGTTGCCGTGCAGTAAGGCGCAAGGATAGGCAATCGACATACAGCTCGACTGTGTATTTGTATCTCATATTGCCTAACCTTGCGCCTGAGTTCAGCCACTGCCAACTTGATGCAGTTTCATATTACAAAAAATCTCTTAGCACGTTTTTCATTGTCGCAATTTATACACGGTTGGCTTTCAAAGTAATCCAACGTTGAGTTTAAATGTGCCATAGATTACACTTATGCATATTGTAATTTTGTTTATATATATATTTTTTTGTGTTTAACGTCCGACTATTGTGCATACTTGGGCTAATGCAGACATTGGGATGGTATATAGCTTATGAAAATGCCAAGCCCTGGCCGGGAATCGAACCCGGGTCCTCGGGGTGAAAGCCCAGTTCGCTATCAACTAGGTCACCGAGGCGGCAATTTTGTGTATAAACAAGTACACAAACAACTGGTGAAAAACATTATTCAAACTATTTTGAATTCAAAAATTCCGGATTATCTTTAAAACTATTAATTTTTTCAAATAAAAATATAATATAAACTAATTATAAATATAAACGATCTTTAACGACCAAAATACTTTGCGGTAGTTGTTTTTCCCGGCGAGGGCTTGGCATTTTCATAAGCTATATACCATCCCAACGTCTGCATTAGCCCAAGTGTGCACAATAGTCGGACGTTAAACACCAACAAAAATAAATAAATAAAAAATATTAAAAAAATTATCCTGTCCAACCACCGAACTTGAACCGAATTGTCGAGAACTTGTAGCATCTCGATGTTACGCAGTGGTAAAAACAGATAAAACGGCTTAGTCTTCAAAATCTACTCATTGGATTTCACTCAAATTTTTTTTAATATAACAAAAATTATAAATTAAAAATATTTCAGAAAAATTTATTATTACAATTTGTCTTTTTTTTTGCAATTTTTGATTTCTGTTGTGGGGATATCCACGGTCTAATTTGGTTTTGGATATTTATAGGCTACATATGCATAACATATACCACTTTTGAGATGTTTTACCATCTTCATGCTTCCTAGCAAATCTCCGAACCTCTTCATGAACTGTAGCAATTTGTAAATCCTTATGAAGATCATCATTGCGTATGCACCATGGGGCATTAACAGTGCCTCTCAGTATTTTGAAACGTTTGAATAATTTTAATATTGCTTCTTTTCGTGCAGCCCCAAAGCTGCACACCATATGTCCAGTGGGTTTTAGGGCTTGTTTATAAAGTAATAGTTTATTGTGCACTGACAACTCAGAATGTCGCCCAGAAAGCCGATGCATTTTCCTTAGTTTCAGATTCAGTTCGTTACGTTTCTTTTTGACATGTACCTTCCAGCGCAGTGTAATGCCCAAGTATTTTAACAATAGTTATTGTCCCCATATATACGACCCTACGTTATTTGGGATACGTATATTTCTTTAATATCTAATTTTTATTATTTTGTTAAAAGGTTTTTTAAGGACAAAGAGCTTCGAATATAATAAACATATTGGTTGTTTTCAAAATAATATTTTATGTAATAAAATAATAAGAAAACACAAATGTTATTTAGAGTGGAGGCGAAAAGATTTTGAAATATGTATTTCATGTTTATCGACATTATTATAAATTTTAAATTGTAAACATCTGCAATTTAAGGACGACCAGATTGTCCTCGCACAAGATCATGAGGACCTCGGATATATGGCTCGCAAATTACTAGAGGAATACAGTAGGTGGGGACTTGAAGTGAATCTGGGGAAAACGGAATGCATGTGCATTGGAGGACTTCAGCACGACATAATTTTAGAAGATGGACGGAGGATACAGCATTCTCAAAATTATTCGTACTTAGGACTTTAATGTCACAAGATGGTACATTAGATGAAGGAATTAAAGAACGAATAGTATTTAGAAGGAGAGCTGTATCTATGCTGAACGGGGTGTTGTGGGATCAAAACATTTCAAAAGAGAATAAAAAAAGAATTTGTGACACAATTGTAAAAAGCATTATAACATATGGTAGTGAGTTATGGCCAATTAAGAGGAGAACAGAAAGAATGCTGTTGGCTACTGAGATGGACTTTTGGAGAAGAGCGGCAGGAAGATCAAGAAAAGAAAGAGTGAGAAATGAAAGTATACGGAGGATAATGGACGTAAGGCATACAATTGTAGAAGATATAAGAACAAAACAACTGGTTTGGTACGGGCATGTACAAAGAATGCCGGATGAGCGAATTCCCAAAAAAATCATGCAACGGCGAACACCTGGAAGAAGAAAACGAGGAAGGCCGAGACTGAGCTGGAGAGAGGGTGTCGAAAAGGAAATAAAAAAAGGGATCTAACAGAAGACCTGTGGTGGGACCGCGATCAGTGGAGGTTGGAGATCGGAAGACGGCGTAGAACGTTGTAGACCGAATTATAGATAGACATCTGCAATTTGAATTCTAAAAACACTTCATAGGATATTTCAGAAGTTTAAAATCTACGGGTGCAGCCGCCTCGGTGGTCTAGTGGATAGCGTACTAGGCTTTCACCCCGAGGATCCGGGTACGATTCCCGGCCAGGGCTTGGCATTTTTCATATGCTATAAATCATTCCATCGTCTGCATTAGCCCAAGTGTGCACAATAGTCGGACGTTAAACACAAAAAAAAAACAAATCTACGGGTGCAACAGTTCTCGCTTGCTGATCAAATATATTTGTACAAAATCACGTACATATAATTGGTTTTGGATTCTAAAGATCCAACAACGTGATAATTTAATTAAAACTGACATTTTGAATCTTTGTGACGCTTGTCACACTTTCTCTGTACAAAGTGACCGTAAAGCAAAAGGTCATGACAGTACGTTACTTCTTGTCAGTACGTTACCAATCAAAGGCTTTGTTAGTTCCAGTCGCACAAAGAACTTTTAATTGGATTATTCCTGGAAGCTAATTTGGCTCGCCGGAGCTCTTTGTGGCCTTTTATAAGATTAACCCAATGAACATACGGTCAAAGTTCTCGTGTTACTTTTAAAAATAGAAATTTGTAAAGTAAAAATTGTTAAAAATAAAATACTTTAACGTTTTTGTATGTTAAAAAGAATCACAATAATTACGTACATTGAATTAAATAACATTGAAACAGTTTTGTTACATCGATTTAACAATTTAAACAGAAAACGTACTTTATGAGTTGTTAAAAACCTTTGTAATCGTATTTTTTTAAAGTTATTTTTAAGTAACTTTAGTTTTAAAGTAACTTGTAAACAAAACGTTTTCGCAAAATATAAAAACAACCCCTAACATTTTTTATTTTCTCCAGGATTTATGTATTCAAATTCGCAGTTCATACATTGAAAAAAGAGCATTACGATTGGACATAATATTCCCAATATTAAATAATTTCAACTAAATTACAGTATTGTAAAAAAGAGACACATTCCCCTTTATACAGAAGCTTGAATTTTAGGGTGTTAATATTTTAAATCTGCATATACGAGGTGTGTTCAGAAAGTAACGAGAATTTTTAAATTTCGCGGGCTTGGAGAGTCCGACTGTCAAACATATTTTTTAAATGTTGGTATACATGCCCTTGAAGTATGATAAAACTTTCAGCTGTTTTCATTGTTGACTTTGTCGTTGACAGCCGCTAAGGTGTTTTTATGAGTTCGGCGATTTTTCGTTTGTTAAAAGAAATGGATCAAAGAATTTGTATCAAATTTTGCGTAAAAATGGAATAAAGTGTAACAAAGTGTGTGAAATGTTAACAAAGGTCTATGGTGAGTCTGCTATGAGTAAAGTAAGAGTTTACGAGTGCTATAAGGGTTTCCAAGAAGGCCGTGAAGACGTTGAAAATGACGCCCCAGCACATCATCGTTGAAAACGCCCTGGACGCCCCAGCACATCAACAGCCGATGAAAACGTGGAAAAAGTGATAAAAATGAATACGAACAATCGCCGAATCACAATTAGAGAGGTCGCTGATGATGTTGGCATATCGATTGGTTCATGTCATGACATCGTTTCCAATGTTCGAGCCACCTCGGTGGCCTAGTTGACAGCGTATACTAGGCTTTCACCCCGAGGACCCGGGTTCGATTCCCGGCCAGGGCTTAGCATTTTCAAACGCTATAAATCATCCCATCGTCTGCATTAGCCCAAGTGTGCACAATAGTCGGAAAAAAAAAAAAATTTCCAATGTTTTGTGTATGAAACGCGTGGCAGCAAAATTCGTTCCAAAATTGTTTAATTTTGAACAAAAACAACGACGAATTTAGTTGCTCAGGAGTCACTAAATGAAGTCAACGACGATGCAGAATTACTGAAACGTATTATAACAGGTGACGAAACATGAGTTTACGGATATGACGTCGAAACTAAGGCTCAATCGTCCCAGTGGAGGCATTCTGGCTCACCAAGACCGAAAAAGGCTCGACAAGTGCGGTCGAACGTGAAGGTTATGCTCACTGTGTTCTTCGATATTAATGGCATAGTGCATCATGAATTCCTGCCACCAGACGAAACGGTCAATAAGGAGTACTACCTAGAAGTTCGACGCCGTTTGCGTGAAGCAATCCGAAAAAAATGCCAGGATTTGTGGAAAAATAATTCATAGCTTTTGCACCACGATAATGCACAAGTTCACACTTTTTGGTGAATTTTTGGCCAAAAACAGTACTGTAACAATGCCCCAGCCTCCATATTCGCCAGACATGGCTCCGTGTGACTTTTTCCTCTTTCCAAAAATAAAGAGAACCTTAAAGGGCCGTCGTTTTACAGCCGTAGATGACATTAAAAGCGCATCGTTGAAAGAACTAAAAGCTATCTCAAAGATCGAGTTTGAGAAATGTTTCGAGGATTGGAAGAAGCGCTGGCACAAGTGCATAATCTCCAATGGGGACTATTTTGAAGGCGACAACATCAGTGTAGAAGAATAAGTAAGTATTTTGTTCAAAAAATTAAAATTCTCGTTACTTTGTGAACACACCTCGTAGAATGTTTTACATATCGTTGAATATACGTATTGTATTTTCAGATCTAAAGTCATCTTCCCAGGTGCTACCGGGAACGTCCAGAAGAACCACTTGGATAACCTAGCATTAACCTTCGAAACAGTAACCTTGTTTGACAAATAAGCCGCAAGAAGGACATTGGTGAGGAGGCTGTCTGCTGATCAGTTAGACCTACAAACTTCTCCACAGCTCGATGCCAAAGTAAGTGCTGCCACTTTAAAGTAGCTCTTTATAAGACCTTCATAACCTTGAGTGTAAAGTGTATTTGCGGAATAAATCTGAAACTAAAAACTCCTGGTCATTCTAAGGGATAAGCAGTCATTTCATATAAAATGAAGGTTGTGAAATTTCAATGGATTTGTTTGAGAACTATGGCTATCGATCTAACTTATAGACTTAGAATTTGATATTTTGGTATTTGTAATGTTTGAATCTTTACATGTGTCTTTTCTTAGAAAATAAGCATGTCTTGGCAGAAGAACGGGCCGGAGAAGTTAAGCGTAGGCCTGAAGATTAATGACAGTAAGAAAATTTGGTGATTTGGAGGAAGTTAGAGAATGAGAGGAATGTGTTGACAAATTACTTTGAGTTTCAGAATGTTAGTGGATTTCCGTGTGTGGGTGTTGGTGTAGCAAAGGGTGCTAAGGAGGAATGGCATTTATGGCACTAAGGAACTACCGGTCGGTTGGAAGCAAACATAATATAACAAACGACCCTACTCCATAACACTTTATGGAGCTGAAACATGGGCAAGGGACATATTACACTGCCAAAGATATTTGTTAACTATTTGATGAAATTTGACCAATATAAGTTATTCAAATATTTGTCAGAGGTGCATAAAAAACATTACATTTGCCAAATTTCTTTATCAGCTGGGTTATTAACTGGATATATTTTGGGGTTTTGTTTACTCCAGTGCAGCAGTTGTAATGGATCGAATAATGTTCTTGTCTGCGGGAGAAAGTAGAAGTCCGGGCGATCACCAGGTTGGAGAGGACTGTGAAATAACTCTGCTTGGTGTTGCTTGTTGGCCGGATCCTCCTATTTCCTCCCGAGCAAGTTGTGGTGTCTATGCTGTTGGTCCCGGTGTTGGTAGGCTGATAGGTTGTTGTACTGTATTGGATGGTCTTCGTCGATTTACTGTCAAGCAACTGTTTTCGACCTGTACGAGGTGTGTTCAGAAAGTAACGAGAATTTTAATTTTTTGAACAAAATATTTATTTAATCTTCTACATTGATGTCGCCTTCAAAATAGTCCCCATTGGAGATTATGCACTTGTGCCAGCGCTACTTCCAATAGTCGAAACTGTTCTCAAACTCGATCTTCGAGATAGCCTTTAGTTCTTTCAGCGATGCGCTTTTAATGCCATCTATGGCTGTAAAACGACGGCCCTTTAAGGTTCTCTTTATTTTTGAAAATAGGAAAAAGTCACACGGAGCCATGTCTGGCGAATATGGAGGCTGGGGCATCGTTACAGTACTGTTTTTGGCCAAAAATTCACGAACACGCAATGAAGTGTGAGTTGGTGAATTATCGTGGTGTAAAAGCCATGCATGGTTTTTCAACAGATCCGGGCATTTTTTCGGATTACTTCACGCAAACGGCGCTGAACTTGTACGTAGTACTCCTTATTGACCGTATCACCTGGTAGCAGGAATTCATGATGCACTGTGCCATTAATATTGAAAAACACAATGAGTATAACCTTCACGTTCGACCGCACTTGTCGAGCCTTTTTCGGTCTTGGCGAGCCAGAATGCCTCCACTGGGACGATTGAGCCTTAGTTTCGACGTCATATCCGTAAACCAACGTTTCGTCTCCTGTTATAATACGTTTCAGTAATTCTGCATCGTCGTTGACTTCATTTAGTGACTCCTGAGCAACTTCCATTCGCTGCTGTTTTTTCGAACATTCATTTTCAAATAATGAAAAGACAGAAAGTCAAACATAAAACAAGTCAAATAAAAAAAGGATCAGATTACAACTCTTTCCCTTAAATAATTGGTTAATTAAATAATTGAATATTTTGAAAAATATAGAGTCATTCATATTTTGTCCAAAGTTTAAATCATAATTTTAACAAATGATTATCTTGGCTAAATCCAGTACCTATTACACAAAATATGAAGCAATGATTTACCAATGCTGATTT
Source organism: Callitettix versicolor (assembly GCA_022606455.1). Classification (NCBI taxonomy): domain Eukaryota; kingdom Metazoa; phylum Arthropoda; class Insecta; order Hemiptera; family Cercopidae; genus Callitettix; species Callitettix versicolor. Next base: position 5,199,974 of record CM040189.1, on the reverse strand, counting down.
AATACAAATCTGTTGAATAGTCTTTATTTAATGATCGTGATTTAAAAATATTTCAACTGATTTTTAAGAAATGTAAAGATATTTAAATTAATGCAGATTTTCATATTTTGGTAAAATTTATAAACACTTTCATTTCTACCATCAAAGATTCCTATTTCCGGTTAACAAAGGAAACACAAGTCCGGTTACGAATGAGGGTTATATTAAACAGTTTCCTGTCACAATGGCGACAACAATGTGCTTTTGTTGACCTTGAGAATAGAGACCACATTTTGCTACCCGGGGTAAAACTTTATACGAAACCGTTTTACGATATATCCAAGTGATCATTGATCAACTCACTAAAATTATTCCAAAAGTAATTAACTCTTTAAACACACTATAACTGATATTTCTTAAACGATCCTGAATATTTTTTAAAAGACTAGTAGGTAATAAAACGCTTGCTTCGTCAAGTGTGAAATATATTATATGCTGTTGTAACACGCTACAACTATGTACATACCCTTAAACTG
>CM040189.1:5184459-5194459 GCA_022606455.1 Callitettix versicolor | reverse complement strand
AATGGATCAGCTGGAATGCCCTAGAGAAAAAAGCTATGGAATCTAGGAGAAATAAAGTTGAATTAGCCTTCCAACTTACCAAAGACACATACAACAAGAAGCCCCTCTCCTGGAATACAAAGATAAGGCATTATCATACGGTAATTAAACCAGAAACCTTATATGCAGCTGAAACATTATCTCTCACAACCCAGGGCCTACTTGAAAGGCTGGAGATCAAAGAAAGAAAGATATTACGAAAAATCTTAGGCCCCAAATTCCGTAACAACCAATTACTCCACATCAGGAATGAAACTCTTTACCAAAAAACTGAAACACTATCAGACACAATAAGAAAAAGAAGGATTTATTTTTATGGGCACATCCTCCGAATGGACGAAAATAGACTAACCAAAAAAATATTTGACTACTTTCGCAATAAAAGAGCCAAACTACTTTGGTTTAGAGAAACAGAGAAGGACATAACAGAACTACAAATCACTGACCCTATGCTCATGGACAGAACAGCCAAAACAATAACCAAGGACAAGAAGCAACGGGAAAGGCAAAGTCAAATCCAAGCGAACGATCCAAATCTCTGACGAAGAAAGAAAAGCAAGATCACAACGAATGAAGCAATACTGGGTTACGAGGAAGGCACAGAACATTAAAAAGTGATTGATTTGGTGTACCCCAAAGTTGGGTGAAACAAATAAAGAGAGAAGTTACGTTTGTGTTTTTATTAATTCGATTTTTCTATTTCTTAGAGTGAACTCTTTCCGTATGCAGAAAGAACACATGCAATAAATAAACAATATTATCCTGCGCCACTGTGCCGCTCAGGTTCGCCGCATTGTAAGGCGTGTATTTAACGAAACTGTGACACACGAAGCCAATATTGAATCCGAGCTAAGCACATTCAACTGCTACCCTAATCCCAGTAACCTGACCCAGGACTAGGTTAACGAATAAATACATAATTCAAGTCAACGTCGGGACTAGATCAATAGCACTCTTGGGCACGTCTACAGCTGATTGTATTTACAGTGCGCTTACAGCGTTTAAACGGTAAGTTGGATGCATAAATGTGTAGGTAAAAAATTTACGAAACAAAAATTTAAGTGGATTTTTTTTGTGGTGTTTAACGTCCACTTGTGCACACTTGGGCTAAAAATTAAGATGGTGGAGGTACAATTATAAATAATTGTTTAGAAGGGTTCCATTTTTGAATAATTAGTAGATTACTGGGCCAAACCAAATTGTGTAGATAGATATACAGAAAGATAGATTGATAGATAGACAGACAGATAGACAGACAAACGGACAGACAGACAGACGGACGGACGGACGGACGGGCAGACGGACAGATAGATAGACAGACGGTCGGACTGACAGACAGACAGATAGACTGACAGACAGACGGACAGACGGACGGTCGGACAGACAGATAGACTGATAGACTGACAGACAGACGGATGAACAGACGGACAGACGGATAGACAGACAAACGGACAAACAGACAGACGGACAGGCGGATAGACAGACAAACGGACAAACAGACAGACGGACGGACGGATAGACAGACAAACGGACAAACAGACAGACGGTCGGACAGACGGTCGGACAGACAGATAGACTGACAGACTGACAGACAGACGGATGAACAGACGGACAGACGGATAGACAGACAAACGGACAAACAGACAGACAGACAGACAGATAGACAGACAAACGGACAGACAGACAGACAGACAGACGGACGGACGGGCAGACGGACAGATAGATAGACAGACGGTCGGACAGACAGACAGACAGATAGACTGACAGACAGACAGATAGACTGACAGACAGACGGACAGACGGACGGTCGGACAGACAGACAGACAGATAGACTGATAGACTGACAGACAGACGGATGAACAGACGGACAGACGGATAGACAGACAAACGGACAAACAGACAGACGGACAGGCGGATAGACAGACAAACGGACAAACAGACAGACGGACGGACGGATAGACAGACAAACGGACAAACAGACAGACGGTCGGACAGACGGTCGGACAGACAGATAGACTGACAGACTGACAGACAGACGGATGAACAGACGGACAGACGGATAGACAGACAAACGGACAAACAGACAGACAGACAGACAGACAGATAGACAGACAAACGGACAGACAGACAGACAGACAGACGGACGGACGGGCAGACGGACAGATAGATAGACAGACGGTCGGACAGACAGACAGACAGATAGACTGACAGACAGACAGATAGACTGACAGACAGACGGACAGACGGACGGTCGGACAGACAGACAGGCAGATAGACTGATAGACTGACAGACAGACGGATGAACAGACGGACAGACGGATAGACAGACAAACGGACAAACAGACAGACGGACAGGCGGATAGACAGACAAACGGACAAACAGACAGACGGACGGACGGATAGACAGACAAACGGACAAACAGACAGACGGTCGGACAGACGGTCGGACAGACAGATAGACTGACAGACTGACAGACAGACGGATGAACAGACGGACAGACGGATAGACAGACAAACGGACAAACAGACAGACAGACAGACAGATAGACAGACAAACGGACAGACAGACAGACAGACAGACGGACGGACGGGCAGACGGACAGATAGATAGACAGACGGTCGGACAGACAGACAGACAGATAGACTGACAGACAGACAGATAGACTGACAGACAGACGGACAGACGGACGGTCGGACAGACAGACAGACAGATAGACTGACAGACAGACGGATGAACAGACGGACAGACGGATAGACAGACAAACGGACAAACAGACAGACGGACTGGCGGATAGACAGACAAACGGACAAACAGACAGACGGACGGACGGATAGACAGACAAACGGACAAACAGACAGACGGACGGACAGATAGACAGACGGTCGGACAGACAGACAGACAGACAGATAGACTGACAGACAGACGGACGGACGGACGGACGGGCAGACGGACAGACAGATAGACAGATAGACAGACTGACAGACAGATAGACAGGTAGACAGATAGACATATATAGAGACAGACAGACGGACTGACGGACAGACGGACGGACAGATAGACGGACAGACAGACAGATAGACAGGCTGACAGACAGATAGACAGGTAGACATATATACAGGCAGACAGACGGACGGACGGACAGACGGAAAGACAGATAGACAAACAGACGGATATACAGATAGACAGGCTGACAGACAGATAGACAGGTAGACATATATACAGGCAGACAGACGGACGGACAGACAGGCAGGCAGGCAAACAGACTGACAGATAGACGGACAGACAGACAGATAGACAGACTGACAGACAGATAGACAGGTAGACAGATAGACATATATAGAGACAGGCAGACGGACGGACGGACGGCGGACGGACGGACAGTTGGACAGACCGACAGACAGACAGACAGATAGATAGGTAGATAGATAGATAGATAGATAGATAGGTAGGTAGGTAGATAGATAGATAGATACATAGGTAGATAGGTGGATAAGAAGATAGTGAAATAGACATACGTATTGAACTCAGAAGCAGGATGGATAGACATATTAAACTCGGATAAGGCAGACATTTTGTAGGGTTTGTTTTGCCAAAAGTCCGCAAAGCAAAAAATATCAGCAATAAGTTTTTTGTTTACTTAATGGTGACTGAATTTCGTAAACAAGTTAACTTTCTTCACCTTCACAGATTACACAATATAACGTTACCTAATTTTCTCAGGCATTTATTTCCCAAAAATTTATATCCGTATGCATACTGGAAAACCATTTCATCAGATTTCCTTGAAATTTGTGTTTTTTACTAGAAGAAACCCCTGCTCACTTCGTGGGTCAACCTAACAAAATTTCTCTGTACTACATTTTCTTCGTGGGTCAACCTAACAAAATTTCTCTGTACTACATTTTCTTCGTGGGTCAACCTAACAAAATTTCTCTGTACTACATTTTCTTCGTGGGTCAACCTAACAAAATTTCTCTGTACTACATTTTCTTCGTGGGTCAACCTAACAAAATTTCTCTGTACTACATTTTCTTCGTGGGTCAACCTAACAAAATTTCTCTGTACTACATTTTCTTCGTGGGTCAACCTAACAAAATTTCTCTGTACTACATTTTCTTCGTGGGTCAACCTAACAAACTTTCTCTATACTACATTTTCTTCGTGGGTCAACCTAACAAAATTTCTCTGTACTACATTTTATTACTTAAACTTTTATCGTAGAAACCAATATTAGAAATTAATTATTTATAATTTTATTTTTATTTAATTGCTCTTACGAAAGTTATACTTTTTTGTTTTTATTTAATAGTTTTTATGAAAATAAATACACCTTGAAAAGGAACGTTAAATTGTTCTCTTCAGGAATGAGTTTTCACAAATCCTTTTATAGTGTGCTTCTACATTAGAAAATAAATGTATCCTCAAACTTCCCTAGCTAAGTCAATTCTACTTTTGTTGACGCGTTTCGGAAAACCTCCATCTTCAAAAGCTATATCTATACTCTATAGTTTCTTTGATACGGTGCTATATACTATAGTTTTTGAAGACGGAGGTTCTCCGAAACGCGTCAACAAAAGTAGAATTGACGAAGCTAGGGAAGGCAGATCATTATACTGAACACAGTGATAATAATCCTAGCAGAAAAGAGAGTATATTTATAGTTTTTGAAGATGGAGGTTCTCCGAAACGCGTCAACAAAAGTAGAATTGACGAAACTAGGGAAGGCAGATCATTATACTGAACACAGTGATAATAATCCTAGCAGAAAAGAGAGTATATATATATATATATATATATATATATATATATATATATATATATATATATATAGTTTTTGAAGATTGTATATTATAGTTCGTATCTTTGTATATTATGCAAAGATGGAGGTTCTCCGAAACGCGTCAACAAAAGTAGAATTGACGAAGCTAGGGAAGGCAGATCATTATACTCAACATAGTGACAATAATCGTAGCAGAAAAGAAAAAGAATATGAATCACTTCTTATGAACTTCTTCTTTATAGCCGCCTCGGTGGCCTAGTGGATAGCGTACTAAGGCTTTCACCCCGATAATACCGGGTTCGATTCCCGGCCAGGGCTTGGCATTTTCATACGCTATAAATCGTGCCATCGTCTGCATTAGCCCAAGTGTGCACAATAGTCGGACGTTAAACACAAAAAATAAATAAATAAATCTTCTTTATAGATAGCGATATCAATGTCGTTATAAGAGAGGCAATATGTGTTTTCCCTTTAAAAAAACACCTCTAAGCAATTAAGTATCCGTGGGTTAAGATATTTAAACTCATTTCAAAACAGTTTCTCAACGTTATATTACGTATACACAGGTGTTTTCAAATTACGTCAGGGCCGGGTTTTGTACCTGTAGTCTGCGCCAAATCCGATCTTGTGCACTTCAAGTTCGCAGGTTCGAGAATGGTGTTTAATAAATTAATGCCTAATAGTCTAACTAGCATAAAATATCCCTTTCAAAACGTCCACGGTTCGAAGTTGGTAAGGAAGGTTTTACTGTCTGAAATTTTGTGTTTTTTTTAATAAAAAAAGTATATTTTGGTAAATTTAAAAAATGACGGAAGTTTAAAGTTTTCTTTAAAAACCGGTTATTTTATAACAATTACTAAATTCAAAAAAGATCTTTTTACTGATAAATAAAATGTATTCTAATTATTTCTGTAAGTCAAAATATTACACAATTTTGACAAAAAGTGTAAACATAGCTTTTCGTATATAACTGAAATACACAAAAGTAGCTTAAGAAATTGCTTTTTTTTGTTTTTTAACTGTAACTTGGTTATCTCTAACCAAATTTAAAAAACTTTAAGAAAAATAAATGGAGGTTTGTTTGTAGTTAAAAATAGAATTAGTAGTATTAACCTTGACGGTTTTTTTTGTAAAATTACAGTATTAAAAATACTAAAAACACTGCCGCAAGCCGGTCCCAAGCCCGGGCCCGTCCAGGAGGATGGGGAAAGTGGAGGGGGAGGAGTAACAACCTCGTTAAAAAAAACCAGGGTCCATCTCGCTTCGGATGGTAGTACCCTGTTATAGAGCCCCTACCTAGGGTTACTAGGTGAAAACTGGCCAACGGTCTCAATGGCGGATGAGGAAGGATTTCCCAACGGCAGAGAGGGCGGAAGAGCTACCTCCAGGGCTCACAACCTTGGTTGTACTTTTGTAAATTCTTTGAATTTACCTCAATTTTTAAAATTATCAAAACCTGTATCTCAAAATTGAGAGACTCTCAGATAGCATGAGGAAAAGACGACTTAGTTTTTATGGCCATATTAGTAGGATGAACAGCAGTAGACTTACTAGGCGGATCTTTGCTTTCTTCAGAGATCGGAAAACGAAGAGTAATTGGTTCAGGCGGGTCCAGGAAGACTTAACTGAGCTGGCGATATCAGATGAGATGATAGACGATGTACTTAAACTGCGAAAACTTTTACGTAATGAAAACCTAAGGTTCCAAGAAAAACCAACATCTAAAAGGGGCGGGGCAGTCTCGGATGAAAGAAGGAAGGCAGCCTCGGATAGAATGAAGCAGTATTGGATACAGCGGAGGGCAGTTAACGCACATCAAAGTAATTGATTTGGCGTAACCCAAAGTGGGTAATCCGGATGAAAGAAGAAAAATACTAAAACGGCCGCCATTTTGAAAAGTTCTAGTTTTTCATCGATCTAAAAAAAAGTACTTAAATATGTATAAATAAATTACACAAAATGGCAGAACAGATTAAAAAAAAAGAATTTAAAAATTTTTGTTAACCTAACCTAACCTAACAGATTCGAACATGCAATACTAAATCAAGCAATGTTTTTAAATATACATCCGAATTTAAATTTATATTATAAGTAAATTCTCAAGTGATATAATCACATGGTTTGTTTAAAAGTTGGAAGATTTCCAAACATCAGCTGCGTTGTACAAAGCTGCTTGTATATTCTGCACGTGCATCCTACGGCTTATGGCGGGGTTACGTTAATAGGGGGCCATATGCATTGAGCGTGATAATGAGTGAGGGGTTTTGTTAAGAGCATCGTTACTGAGTTTTGAGCGCACGTCTGTTGTCCTGGAAATAGCGACCATATTGTATACTCTTCGCCAAGTATCCGAAATTAAAAAAATTCTTTGGCCCTTTTATCGAATTTCTAATTTAAAAAATGATTAAATTAAAGCGGCCATCGTGATAAAATCAAGCCCAACACCTTGAAACGAGAACCGATTGTGTACTCTAAATCCCCGCAGGGGGTGCAGACTATCTGTACCTATTGAGAGGATTTAGACGTCCCTCGCGGTACCCGAGTCTAACACACACTTACGACTTTAACACATTACACTCACACTTACATTTAGGGAGGCAATAATAGCCTTAATGTTCTTTTCGCCTTAAAAAAACTAAAACGTTTTTTGAAGGGTATATTTTTTGCATATACAAGGTGTGTTCAGAAAGTAACGAGAATTTTAACTTTTTGAACAAAATATTTATTTATTCTTCTACATTGATGTAGTCGCCTTCAAAATAGTCCCCATTTGAGATTACACACTTGTACCAGCGCTTCTTCCAATCCTCGAAACACTTCTCAAACTCGATCTTTGAGATATCCTATAGTTCTTTCAGCGATGTGCTTTTAATGTCATCTACGGCTGTAAAACGACGGCCCTTTAAGGTTCTCTTTATTTTTGGAAATAGGAAAAACTCACACGGAGCCATGTCTGGTGAATATGGAGGCTGGGGCATCGTTACAATACTGTTTTTGGCCAAAAATTCACGAACAAGTAATGAAGTGTGAGCTGGTGCATTATTGTGGTGCAAAAGCCATGAATTGTTTTTCCACAGATCCGGGCGTTATTTTCAGATTGCTTCACGCAAACGGCGTTGAACTTGTAGGTATTACTCCTTATTGATTGTTTCACCTGGTGGCAGGAATTCATGATGCATTATGCCATTAATATCGCATAACCTTCACGTTCGACCGCACTTGTCGAGCCTTTTTCGGTCTTGGCGAGCCGGAATGCCTCCACTGGAATGATTGAGCCTTAATTTCGACGTCATTATCCGTAAGATAATGTTTCGTCACCTGTTATAATACGTTTCAGTAATTCTGAATTGTCGTTGACTTCATTTAGTGACTCCTGAGCAACTTCCATTCACCGCTGTTTTTGTTCAAAGTTCAACAACTTTGGAACGAATTTTGCTGCCACGCGTTTCATACACAAAATATTGGAAACAGTGTCATGACATGATCCAATCGATATGCCAACATAATCGCTAAATGTGATACGGCGATTGTTCATAACCATTTTTTTCACTTTTCCACGTTTTCATCGGTTGTTGATGTGCTGGGGCGTCCAGGGCGTTCGTCTACTTCAACGTCTTCACGGCCTTCTTGGAAACGCTTATACCACTCGTAAACTCATGCTTTACTCATATCAGACTCACCATAGGCCTTTGTTAACATTTCACACACTTTATTACACTTTATTCCATTTTATACGCAAAATTTGATACAAATTCTTTGATCCATTTGTTTTAACAAACGAAAGTCGCCTAGCTCATAAAAACACGTCTAACCTTAGTGGCTCTCACAGACAAAGTCAACAATGAAAACAGGTGAAAGTTTTATCATACTTCGAAAGCATGTATACCAACATAATAAAAAAATGTTTGACAATCGGACTCTCCAAGCCCGCGAAATTTAAAAGTTCTCGTTACTTTCTGAGAACACCTTATATATATATGTGTGTATGTATAAGTAACAATGAGATATCTTAAACGAATTTTCGTTGGTAAATTAGTGACTTATTGGAGTAACAAACACCTTACCCGAGTCATAACAGTAGCTCCTATATGTTTATCTACTAATATAGCACAAGTAATGTAGTTAAAATCTAATAATCTAAAATCTCTAATACTAAAAATATTTACGTTCGTGATTATATCTCAAAAGATGAAGTTACTAATCCTTGAACACTGAGACAAAATTTATGCATACGTTTAAGAACGGCAAAAATTCATAATATTTAAAAATAATTACAGTTTTGTTTTTGTTTTACAGTCGTAACTAAATATTAAAAGTTGTAACATGCTTTTCATTTAAAATGTTTTAATGATTATAAAAAAATTACCTACGACTGGTTTTTTCGGTTTTTATAATCGTATCGCTCAAAGAGTTATTCGTTTTTGTTGCTATTCGTCAGTCTGAGATATAAAATTCAGTTGGTTTTTTTAAAAGACAAGACTACATTCAAATAGTTCCCACAAATTTTTAATGTAATTTATAACAGTATCATTGTTTTACTTTATCGCGCGAAACATTCAAGTGACTACTACTCAAGTAAAGCACTATCGGACAATGATTTATCTATGACAAGCCGATTGTTTATCTATGTTATACGTTCCAGTTTATTACGCGATTCCGGCGCTATCTAGTCTCAATTACTTTAAGCAAATGTTTAAATTTGTAAAAACACAATGAACCAAGACTAAGACAAAGTTTCGCCATTGTGTCCGCCATCATCATCAAGCAGAATGGGAGATATAATTACTAAATTATTTAAGACAATGGGTTCTCTGCCATTATGAATAACCTAATTGCCGGTATAAATCTAACGCCTTGACAACTACAGCGTGAGTAGCCTGGTCTTGTGTGCATGCGCGTAAGTACCAACGTTAGGAAAATAAATGTTTCGCACAAACTTTCACTCATTATACGAGGGCTATTCAGAAAGTAGATTACGTTTTTGGATAAAAAAAAAACTAAGTACAGGAAAAAAATTTTATTATATACATTTGAAAGAGGAACTAAAATACTATTTTTCGACATAATCGCCAAATAAATTTAGACATTTGTCATATCGGTGAACTAGCTTTGAAATTCCCGTGTCGTAGAATTCCGCCGCCTGTGACGCCAGCCAGTCAGTCACGCCCGCGCGGAGATCT
>CM040189.1:5174459-5179459 GCA_022606455.1 Callitettix versicolor | reverse complement strand
TTCGTTTTAATATTTTTTCGAATAAAAGAGACGATAATGTTAAACGAATATTCAGGTTTTAATTTAAAACTTCACTCATAGATAGCGTGCAAAGCTGAATGTTATAACGTAGCCCATGTTTGTGGCTTTAAATGACTTCTGTTGTTAACTTCCCACCTTCGCTTATCAACGTTCATTTAAAGTAAAATGTAAATTTGACAAAAATATGTATGCAGTCGTACAAACAACCTCTCAAATGCATAAAATCCGCCCAACATTTAAAATAAGTACAACACAAGATAAGTACTGTTAATTCAATAATTAACTTTAGGTTATTACTTTTTAAGAGCTAATTAGAAGTTAATTTAATCACTGCACGCAACTGCCTTGCCGATGTGACGGAAGCGAATGTCCAACAAGTAAACAAATTTTAATTATTTCATATATAGAACATTTAATTAAGGAAAATATTTTTAATTTACCATAAAGATACAAAAATGAACCCAGACCGACGAACAAATCATATTAAATTTTTTTTGAGATTTATAAATTAAAACACATTTTAGTCCACTAAAAAGCCTTATTACTTACTACACACACACACACACACACACACACACACACACACACACACACACACACACACACACACACACACACACACACACACACACACACACACACACACACACACACACACACACATACACACACACACTTACACATACACACAATAAATTAATCGAATGGAGCACTAAAATCGATTAGGGTATAAAGAGAAATATATGTCTATCTACACACACACACACACACACACACACACACACACACACACACACACACACACACACACACACAACACACGCACTTACACATACACACAATAAATTAATCGAAAGGAGCACTAAAATCGATTTAAGCCATTTAAAGCCAATTTAAGCCATTCTCACTGGGTTCGAAAGTTTGACGGACTATAACTAAATCAGAAAAAAATATAATTTAAAACGGATTTCACCAGTGGATCTTTTGCAAAATGTTACGTGAAAATTATCTGTCACATGATGTCCTTCGTATTTAAAATAAAAATAGATCGTTTACAAAATGGCGGAACAAATATTCAAACACTAATTTTACTAGATTTTATCTTTATTAATAAGATTCCATTGTGTTCTAAAGAAGAACATCATTCGTTTGTGATTTGTTTTTTGCCGTTCTGGAGATACCAAATATATACGAGTTGTGTTCAGAAAGTAACGAGAATTTTTTAATTTCGCGGGCTTGGAGAGTCCGATTGTCAAACATTTTTTATTATGTTGGTATACATGCCCTTGAAGTATAATAAAACTTTCAGCTGTTTTCATTCCTGACTTTGTCTGTGACAAAGGTTAGACGTGTTTTTATGAGCTCGGCGATTTTCGTTTGTTAAAAAAAATGGATCAAAGAATTTGTATCACATTTTGCGTAAAAAATGGAATAAAGTGTAACAAAGTGTGTGAAATGTTAACAAAGGCCTATGGTGAGTCTGCTATGAGTAAAGCAAGATTTTACGAGTGGTATAAGCGTTTCCAAGAAGGCCGTAAAGACGTTGAAGATGACGAACGCCCTGGACGCCCCAGCACATCAACAACCGATGGAAACGTGGAAAAAGTAAAAGAAATGGTTATGAACAATCGCCGAATCACAATTATAGAGGTCACTGATGATGTTGACATATCGATTTGATCATGTCATGACATTGTTTCTAATTTATTGTGTATGAAACGCGTGGCAGTAAAATTCCTTCCAAAATTGTTGAATTTTGAACAAAAACAGCGGTGAATAGAATTTGCTCAGGAATCACTAAATGAAGTCAACGACGATGCAGAATCACTGAAACGCATTATAACAAAACATGGGTTTAGGGATATGACGTCGAAACTAAGGCTCAATCATCCCTGTGGAGGCATTTCGGCTCGCCAAGACAGTGCTGTAGAACGTGCTCACTGTGTTCTTCGATATTAATGGCATAGTGCATCATGAATTCCTGCCACCAGGTGAAACGGTCAATAAGAAGTACTACCTACAAGTTCAACGCCGTTTGCGTGAAGCAATTCGTAAAAAACGCCCGGATCTGTGGAAAAACAATTATTGCTTTTGCACCACGATAATGCACCAGCTTACACTCCATTGCTTGTTAGTGAATTTTTGGCCAAAAACAGTACTGTAACGATACCCCAGCCTCCATATTCGCCAGACATGGCTCCGTGTGACTTTTTCCTATTTCCAAAAATAAAGAGAACCTAAAAGAGCCGTCGTTTTACAGCCGTAGATGACATTAAAAGCGCATCGCTGAAAGAACTAAAGGCTATCTGAAAGATCGAGTTTGAGAAATGTTTCGAGGATTGGAAGAAGCGCTGGTACAAGTGCATAATCTCCAATGGGGACTATTTTGAAGGCAACATCAATGTAGAAGAATAAATAAATATTTTGTTCAAAAAATTAAAATTTTCGTTACTTTCTGAACACACATCGTATATATACACTTTAAAATATCAGTTGTAAATGATAGTGAAGGTTAAAATGAGTAGAGTTAGTTAACTGTGTTTTTATTTAGAAATCTAAATATGTTTGACTTACACGTTATTAATGCCTCAAATTTAAAAATAATTAAACTTTTGAAAATATAATCTCACAGTCTTAAACAGCATTAAGAAAGTCAGAAATTGGAATTGAAAATTTTCAAATTGCATTGAAAATACGGAAACGAATGATAAGGCAATAGTGTTTCATTTTGAATACTGAATGATATTGAAAATTTGAAAATAAAATTCATGCAATTTTGTAAACTGGTTTATAAGGAGTACGTGTTCTCTCTTTGTGATAATGATATTTCAAATTTTTGACTGTCACGTTGGCAACAATTACTTAACTGTTGCCAACATGATAAGATTGCCTAAAGATTTGAATGACAGCCAATTTTATACTGGAAAAGGATTTGGCTGGAGAACATACTTGTTGAAGTAATTCCCCAAAATAAATGTCTGTACTAAGTATAAATAATCGGTCCACAATTGAGTACGCTAGAATCTTTAAGCCAAAAAGTGTATACAAATAATCTTTCTAAAAACACACTGTAGATATCAAAGTTGGTATTCATTTCAAGGACCTTGTCCTGGACGATGAATAAAATTTTATTTTATTAGTTTTATTATAAATATTAATGTAAATGTAAAGATGTTTTTGCAAAAGCTGATATTCTTTTCAGCGAGTATTAATTGGAAAAGTTTCTGTTCAAGTGGCCATAAATGCTACAGTGTATTGATTGCTTTTGGTCAACAACTCAACATTGGTGGCAGCGAATTTTCTATTGAATAGTTTTTTTGAAAAGAACTTTTGCGAAAAATATTTATATTTCACATTAATATTTATAAAAACAAACAAACAAACGTATTCATTTTAGTATCTATTATCTCGATAAAATGTTATCTTGCTGACATAATGAAAGCGGGTTTACCAAAATCATGACAAACAACAAATACCCAAATAAATACCTTAAAATCCAAGAACAGAAAATAGAAATTGTAAAAGAGTTCAAATATCTTGGTGAATGGATTAGTTGGAATGCAGATGAAGGCAAGGCAATGGAATCCAGGAAAGACAAACTTGAATTGGCCTTCCAATTGACGAAAGAAACATACAATAAGAAATCCCTTTCATGGGGGTCCAAAATTAAACATTATAAAACAGTGATCAAGCCGGAAGCACTGTACGTAGCAGAAACATTAACCATGAATCGCATAGGCCAGATAGAAAAGCTTGAAATAACGGAAAGGAAAATCTTAAGAAAAATTATAGGAACAAAATTTCAGGATAATAAGGTAGTATATATAAGAAATGAAGCTCTCTATAAGAAAATTGAAAAACTGTCAGATACTATGAGAAAAAGGAGAATAAATTTTTACGGCCATCTTCTTAGAATGAACTCCAATAGATTGACGAAACGGGTGTTTGATTTTTTCCATAATCGTAAAACAAAACCGAACTGGTTTAAAGAAATTGAAAAAGACCTAATAGAATTAAAAATTACAGAAAATTCATTGCTTGACCAAACTGCTAAGATAATTACCAAAGACGAAAGAATAAGATTCCAAGATAAAACCAAAATAAAACCTAAAGCTATCATTTCAGAAGAGGAGAGGAAAAGAAGATCAGAAAGAATGAAGAGCTACTGGGAACAAAGAAAAGTACAGCGCGCAAGAAATGATTAATTCAGCGTACCCCAAAGAGGGTGAAACGAAGAGAAGAAGAAGAAAGCGGGTTTAAAAAAAATTACATAATAATTTTTTATATCTAACTTCTTTTAAAATCCTATTTTACAGTCATGATTAAAGCTAAAGTCTGCTTTGCACGTGTACCTTTACCAGGTAAAATTTAAATCTGATTATAACGATACTGTTAATGGATGCCTCTGATGGAGACGAGAATGTCAGTATCGTGCTTTGTCAATAGGGCACGACTTAAATTCCCTTTATTCACTTATGTATTATAAAATTAAAACGAGAATCATTTTACTCATAGTTTACATTTTTCTTAACATAAACAGTCTAAAACTGTAAACAATTCTCAGACACTTGCTTTCATTCATTCGTGAATTATTATAAAAGTATTTTTAAAACTTAAGTTCGAAGCTCAATAAATCCAAAACAAATTCAGGTCTTGGTTTTTGACGCGTTATCATCTTATAACTTTGTATCTTCCATAGTGCACTTTGTATTTGTCACCATTGAGTGACTCGGTTTCATAAAATAGGCTTACGGAGCGTAAGTAACGCGAGTAGGGGAAGTATTACACATACCCTCCCAGTTCTAAGCTCTTCTTTCTTTCGTCTGCCGGTTCTGACTGAGGTGGTCGCGTATGTATGTTCTGTGCCTGTATGTACATACAGCATGCATGCTTCTCTCTATCTCTTTCTTTTCTCTCTCTTTCTCTCCACTTTTCCTCTTCTCATGTTCTCGTCGCGCGCGCATGTAATGATGTGTACA
>CM040189.1:5164459-5171959 GCA_022606455.1 Callitettix versicolor | reverse complement strand
GACAGGATTCGGGTTCGATTCCCGGCCAGGGCTTGGCATTTTCGTACGCTATAAATCATCCCATCGTCTGCATTAGCTGAAGTGTGCACAATAGTCGGACGTTTAACACCAAACAAAACAAAACAAAAAAACAAAAAAAACAAAAAAATATTAGACGTTACAGTCCTCTTCGCGGTGGAAACACTAAAACTGCATACAGCTCAGGACGTAGAGAAAATAGGAAAAATGGAGAGAAGGATTTTACGGAAGATATTGGGTCCAAAGAGTAACACAGGGTTAGAATATAAACAGAGGTCAAATGGAGAGCTTTATTCAAAAGACGTATTCAGGAAAAGAAGTCTTCAATTCTACGGACACATATACAGAATGGAGAACACCCTACTAACTAAACAGATCTTCACAATATTAAACAAGCACAGGAACAAGATAACCTGGTTCACAGAGATAGACAAGGACCTGGCAAACAACGCAATAGACTCAGAAATTATATGAGACAGAGCAATATTCAGAAGTACAATACGGCAACTTGAGTTGCGGGAGAGTAAAAGACCCACGTGCAGGAGAGGAAGAGAGTGGACGCAGGAGGACAGAGAAAACCACTCAAGGAAAATGAAGGAAGCATGGCCTAAGAAGTTGATTAAACGTGCCCTCTAAATGGGCTATTTGAAAAAAAATTAGACGTTACTTTAAATTGAGTTCAAACATATTTTTTGAATTGCTCAATTTCCTTTCCTTGCAATTAAAGTTGTACCGATTAAATTGTACCATTATATGATTATTACTGTTTTTCCAAAAAAAACAGGAAACGTATACGACAAACGGTTAACCACACTTCAAAAATACGAACTGAAGGTTCTTAGCCACTCTTTGTCTTGTCTTTATGAATTAGTATAGACAGTTAAATAAAAACAGAGTGTTTTGTTTTACTGGGTTATTAAAATGACCCAAGAATGGATCAGCTGACGCTGGCTTCTCTGACCTTTAGCGGTGTAACACGCCAATCTACAGTCAGAATATATTGGACGTACTGCACTGCTTGTAGTGCACGATTTAAGTACATCTTTTGAAACGTATTTGATGCCCAAATATAAAAATGACTAAGTAATATTTTATTTAAATTTACCACAAAAGATCAAGTGACGTACAATCTTTGTTGGTGAATTTTTCAAAACACGCTATTTTTGATAGCGCTAAAAATACAAAAAATATGTAAAATGTCGAAAAATCCTGAACATCGATTTTCGTTTTAAACCGAATTATAATTTTTTTCAAGATTTTTCCGATTAACGCGTCAAAATTACAGATAGGGACATGAAAACTTGCATTTTTGGAAAGGTTTTGCGTCTCTGCATAAAAAATTATACATATTCTGCATCGGTCAAACGTTATTCTTCTTATTTCAAGTTATTGCACACACTAGACAATTAAACAAAATTTTTGTTCCTAAAATTTTACCCCTTGCCTCCTCAAATACTAAATACTTTTTGTCCTCAACTATGAAGAATATTTTCGCAAACGTTTTAAATATAATCGAAAAGTTTGCGAATAAGTGGTGCGTTGTGACAGACAAACAGACGGACAGAAAATAATAAGAGTATGTAATTTTTCCAATGAAACTTTAAAAAAATATTTAGTTTGCCGTTAAAAAAAATAACCTCTTTTGTCTCAATACTTGTAATGATAGTTATGTTTACAACAAAAATAATCTCATTTTTAAGCGAATATAAGAAATAGATTGCTTATTTATTCAAATTAGAATTGAATTTGTCAAATTTCAACTCTCAGTTCCCGTTAAAAGATTTGAATTGTGTCGCTAAAAACATAAAATGGTTAAGAACTTCTGGATCTATGTTTACATACTCTCTCTCTCTCTTTCTCTCTCTCTCTCTCTCTCTCTCTCTCTCTCTCTCTCTCTCTCTCTCTATATATCTATATATATATATATATATATATATATATATATATATATATATATATATTTGTTTTTGTCAGATTTTTTTGAAACTTAATATAATTACTATGTTCAGTATAATAATCCGCCTTCCCTAGCTTCGGCAATTCTTCTTTCGTTGACGCGTTTCGGAGAACCTCCATCTTCAAAACCAACTTCTACCCTGGAAATATCTATGGATCGAAATAGTTTTTGAAGATGGATGTTTTCAGAAACGCATCAACGAAAGAAGATTTGACGAAGCTAGGGAAGGCAGATTATTATACTGAACATAGTGACAATAATCCTAGCAGAAGAAGAAGAATTTTAACATAATTATTCTGAAACACAAATCACACTTATTACGATGTAATCTCCTGAAGGGGTAAAAATTTATAAAATTGGTATAAATGTTTGATTTGGAAAAAATATATTTTAAATCGTATTTTCTGGAAACGACAAATATTTTAGATATTAACCTGCGGGCGAAGCCGTAACCTAGTTATCCTCATTATATATTTTTATCCTATTATATATATATATTTATAAAACAAATTATTATATATATTTCTCATAATAGTTTTTAAAAGTCTTGGTAAAGTGTAGGCTATAATATAACCGTTCTACAATTATTGCACCCTTCCTGCTGTGATTTATTACACAATTAAGTTTAAAATGAAATAGTTGAAGAGCTTGGAAACAATAAATGGCCTCGCTTGAGAACTTAAGTTGTACATTCCCGATTGGAAATAAAAAGCTTTACTGAAATGCAATAAATTATAAAACCAATCAACTTGTACAATTGAAAAATAATGCAGTAAGTATAGAAATACTTCGCGGAAGAGGCATAAAGTTGACGAAAATGAATAACTGTTTAAATCTTGTTTTTATTTTACTGTGATATTGATAATTTTAAAAACGCTGGGTTACAAAACAATTAATTGAGCTACAGTATTTTGAAGGAGAACCGGTACGAGATGTTATTCAGAAAGTAACGAGAATTTTAATTTTTTGAACAAAATATTTATTTATTCTTCTACATTGATGTTGTCGCCTTCAAAATAGTCCCCATTGGAGATCATGCACTTGTGCCAGCGCTTCTTCCAATTATCGAAACACTTCTCAAACTCGATCTTTGAGATAGCCTTTAGTTCTTTCAGCGATGCGCTTTTAATGTCATCTACGGCTGTAAAACGACGGCCCTTTAAGGTTCTCTTTATTTTTGGAAATAGGAAAAAGTCACACGGAGCCATGTCTGGCGAATATGGAGGCTGGGGCATCGTTACAGTACTGTTTTTGGCCAAAAATTCACGAACAAGCAATGAAGTTTGAGCTGGTGCATTATCGTGGTGCAAAAACCATGAATGGTTTATCCACAGATCCGGGCGTTTTTTTCGGATTGCTTCACGCAAATGGCGTTGAACTTGTAGGTAGTACTCCTTATTGACCGTTTCACCTGCTGGTAGGAATTCATGACGCGCTATGACATTAATATCGAAGAACACAGTGAGCGTAACCTTCACGTTCGACCGCACTTGTCGAGCCTTTTTCGGTCTTGGCGAGACAGAATGCCTCCACTGGAATGATTGAGCCTTAGTTTCGACGTCATATCCGTAAACCATGTTTCGTCACCTGTTATAATACGTTTCAGTAATTCTGCATCGTCGCTGACTTCATTTAGTGACTCCTGAGCAACTTTCATTCGCCGCTGTTTTTGTTCAAAATTCAACAATTTTGTAACTAATTTTGCTGCCACGCGTTTCATACACAAAGCATTGGAAACAATGTCATGACATGATCCAATCGATATGCCAACATCATCAGCGACCTCTCTAATTGTGATTCGGCCATTGTTTGTAACCATTTCTTTCACTTTTTCCACGTTTTCATCAATTGTTGATGTTCTGGGGCGTCCAGGGCGTTCGTCATCTTCAACGTCTTCACGGCCTTCTTGGAAACGCTTATACCACTCGTAAACTCTTGCTTTACTCATAACAGACTCACCCTGCCTTTGTTAACATTTCACACAATTTGATACACTTTATTCCATTTTTTACGCAAAATGTGATGCAAATTCTTTGATCCATTTCTTTTAACAAACGAAAATCGCCGAGCTTATAAAAACACGTCTAACCTTAGTGGTTGTCACAGACAAAGTCAACTATGAAAACAGCTGAAAGTTTTATCATACTTGAAGGGCATGTATACCAACATAATAAAAAAAATGTTTGACAATCGGACTCTCCAAACCCGCGAAATTTAAAAATTCTCGTTACTTTCTGAGCACACCTCGTATTTGAAGTGGGCTTCTAAATCTGAATATTCGAATTATAAATTTTAGCCAAGCAGATTATGTCCTATGGAGGAATTTCAATTTTAGATTTTCTGTAATTAATGCATATTTATGGATATTGCCTGATGTTTGGAATAAGAAAATTAACAATTTGACAGTGTCAAGCGATTATATCCGTATCGTGTAATAGTGTTTATTTTGTTTTTTTTTTAACAAAAGAATGACAAGTTAAAGAACAATTAACCTTAAAACAATTAAGGCTAATCTTTATCCTTCATAGAAGATAAAATCTTCTTGAATCAAGAAGATGAGGAAACCGTTAGTCCTAAAAGAGAATTGGCTCATCTCTCTTATCGGAATATACTATATTATAGTTAGAGCTGGTAGTTGCAATAATTAAAAATAAATATTCTAAACTATTGCTGCAGTGTTTTTATAATTGATCAAACGAATCGACCAAAAAATCTGTTTCAACTCGATTTTTCGGTATTTGATTTGTGTACTTGTTTGTTTTGCAGTTTATGATTTTTTCCTATTCACTGCCGTTTCAAGATGGCGGCCTCTGATTTACAAAAAGAATTGTACGCAGTTTTATCCAAACGCATTGACCGATTGTTGTGAAACTTGATACAAAGGTACTTTGTATAAAGCCCAAATGACTAAGATTTTTTCCAATTTCAAGATGACCGCGTCTGATTTGACAATAAATAGTGAACACAATTTTAATCAAACCCAATTGGCCGAATATTTTGAAATTTGTTTCAAACGTACCTTGCACAAAACCCGAAACGTATATCTGTAAGACTTTTTCCAATTAATTTCCGTTTCAAGATGGCTGATTTTATTTAAAATAGTGTAAACAGTTTTAGCCGAAAGCATTAACCTATTGTTTTGAACTTTGGTACGAAGGTACCTCGTGTAAAGCGTGTGTAAGGTTTTTTCTATTCACTTCAGTTTCAAAATGGCGGCTCAGTTTCAACGTTGGGATTTTAGTTGTCGGTTATTACCTGTATTACTGACTGAACGGCAAGACCTATCACAGTTTTGACCGCTTTATGGTGAAATAGTATAAAATTTTGAACAAATTTGGTCCAGTAAATGTTATTTAGTTACTATGGTTACCCGATAAATTGGCTAAAAAGTTACGAACGCTATCGTGGAGCGCTCTGTGTATTAATTACGAATATATTGCAACGTCTATTGTTTCTCGAACTACTATTAATTGTGAATTTATAGTGCCTTAATTTATTGATCTTCCAGGAAAACAAAAAAACGTTTACAAAATTTTCCACTAATAAAAATAGGTTCAAAATGTTGTCATTTGGTCTTTTATTTATTTGTTGTTCAGAAATATTGAGATATGTTTTATTGTTTTGCTTGCTAACTACAGATTATCGTGTTTAAGAATTTGTAAAACAATAAAAAATAACAAACATGTCTTGTTTGTTAGAACAGAAAGTTATACCAACCTAAAAGAAATGAAGTTCGTTTCCCAAATTTTCTTGTTTTTCTGACTTTTTAATTTGTTATTAGCAAGCAAAAATTAGTCGAAAGGAAGAACCTCAGTGTAAGGAGTTTTGTATAAAGTAAAAATTATTTTAAAAAGTATAAAATGTGTTCATTTATTTTAAAAAATAAAGCACTGTTTGTGAGAAAAAATTCCATTTCCGGTTTACTATTAAACGTCCATTTCTTTTTTGCAAATTTTTTGATGGCGATTCTATCTACAAACCTTTAAAAAAAAAGAAAATGTACTTTTAAAATTACAAGACCGATTTTGTTGATTAAAAAAACATCTACA
The DNA here is from genome assembly GCA_022606455.1 of Callitettix versicolor. Taxonomy (NCBI): domain Eukaryota; kingdom Metazoa; phylum Arthropoda; class Insecta; order Hemiptera; family Cercopidae; genus Callitettix; species Callitettix versicolor. Next base: position 5,165,935 of record CM040189.1, on the reverse strand, counting down.
CGTTTATATTCATAGTTTTTTTCAAAATCGGTTAAAACGATTATTATTAAACATTCCAATAACGTACTTAAAAACGCAGAGGAACGTTTATGATCTATTAAAAAAACAAACATTTGTCGAATTTCTGAAAATCATTCCATCAATTTTGTTTTTCTCGAATCGTAAACTTATTCGAAGTTTCAAAACTTAGTCAAAGTGAGCAATTTTAAACGTAAAAAATTCTCATATACTTACAAAAATTTACTTAAATTTTCTACTGCTTTCTGCTGTGCTTTTCTGAAAACCTGTACTAGACATACAGTATATATTGGGGGGGGGAGTCTTGATAGGCAGAACACAACCGCGTCTCTCTTAATATGTTGTAGAAGTGAGGAGCACAATTCAAGAAATTCACTAACAAGGTCTAATATATAATTCCTATGTAAGCCCACGAGCACAGCGTCTACTTTACAACAGTATGTCTGACGCTACTTCGTGTTGTTTTGTTTTGACATGGGGGGTCGCTACAGCTTGACCTTGAAGCTGGATCGATACCGAGTTTATTTCCAGTCTAATCAAGACTATTTGTGTCTTTGAATGACCTTGAACACATCACGCAGTTCTTATTATTAAACAGCGTATTCTTAACACTACGAGGCTATATAATATCGTGTGGTAATAATGTATCAGATGTTATTTATTTACCATGGATTTTAGTTTGAAAACGACTTTGGGGACAATATTTCGTAACACCCTATATCACGTAATTTAAAATCTGTAGAAATCAAAAATATATAACTAAGGCACGCGGTTGTGTCGTTGACGTGCTGGAAGCGAATTTACAACAATATTATCTGTACTTACACACTTTCTTGGAAATATAATATAACAGTCATTAACAGCACTGAAATCTGTACATACTAAAATGTCAAATTACATTGAAAGTATCTCAGTCACACTAATTTTCGTATTTTAATTAGTATTTTAAAATGCTAATTTATGCAGATATTGGAATAATATTAAACAAAGTTTGTAGGATGAAAGTTTTATTAATTTTAGATTTGAAATTTTCGAAGCTATTTTACCAAAATTAATTTTTGTGCAAATTTTCAAGTAGAGTAATTTCCAAAAGTCAGGAAGTATACGGTTCATTTTTAAATTAAATTTCCCTAAACATTTCCTCATTCAATGATCAAAACACACACACACACACACACACACACACACACGCTCGCGCACGCACACACACACACACACACACTCACACACACACACACACGCACGCACGCACGCAAGAACACACACTCACACACACATACATACACACTCTCGCACACACGTACACACACACACACACACACACACACACACACACACACACACACACACACACACACACACACACACACACACTCACACACACACACACACTCTCTCTCTCTCTCTCTCACACACACACACACACACACACACACACACACACACACACACACACAC